>CABHPP010112529.1:0-19783 GCA_902168425.1 Peromyscus attwateri | reverse complement strand
CTAGGTAGATCTCTGTGTGTTCAAGGATTCAGCCAGCATTGGAGACACACGCCCTTAATCTCAATACCAACCATAGAAGACCTGGAGGTCTGTACAGGCAGGCAGTGACGAGGTAGTCACGTAGTTGGGTTTACAACCAATGAGAAGGAAGAACAAGGACTCTTTATAAGACAACCGCACAGGAAGAAACTCCCTTTTCGGAGAGGTCTCTTGGCGGGAGAAGCTAGCTGGCGGAAAGCGGGTAAGGTTCCTAGTTCTGACCTCTTGGGCTTTTATCTTTACATTGGCTCTGTGTTTCTTATTTAATAAGATGGTTGGTTACATCTACACTTTATGGCCAGATAAATTCCACTGTGTGTACATTCCACAGTTTCTTTATTCATCTCTTGATGGACTTTTAGGCTAATTCTATTTCCTGACTGTTGAGACTAGTGCAACAAAAGACTTAGATGTTATCCCTGCCGTGTAGATTTAGAGCTGTTTGGCCATATACCCAAGAGCGGTATCGCTGAGTCATATGGTAGTTCTATTTTTAGTTTTTCTAAGAAACTTCCATACTGATTTCCTAGTGTCTTCAGATGTTTACATTCTTTACCTGCAGTGTGTCAGGTTCATCATCCCACACATCTTCCCTAGTGTTTGTTTCCACTTGTTTTCTTGATAATAGCCATTCTCACTGCAGAGAGAGAGAATCTCAAAGCAATTTGCATTTGCATTTCCCCAATGACTAACAATGTTGAACACTTCCTTGAGGATTTACTGGTAGTTTGTAATTCTTTCTTTTAAGGACTCTCTATTCAGTTCATTAGCTAATTTATTGATTGAATGAATTTTTGGTGTCAAATCTTTCCATTCTTTGTGCATCTTAGGTATTAATAATCTCTTGATGTGTAACTGACTAATAAGTCCTCTCCCCCAGCCCCCCATTCTACAGGTTGTCTCTTCACACTGGTTGTGCAGAAGTCTTTAATTTCATGTAATACTGTTTGTTAGTTCTTGAAATTTTTTTCCTGTGCTATTGGAGTCCTTTTCAGGAAGTTCTTATCCATGCCCATATCATGAAATATTTCACCTATGTTTTCCTTAAGCAGCTTTTCAAAGTTTTAAGCCTTACATTAAGGTGTTTGATTCAGTGAATTGAGAATACACACACACACACACACACACACACACACACACTATATATATATATATATATATATTCAGACACACAGACACAGATATGCATGTGTGTATATATGTGTATGTGTGTATGCATGTATGTATGTATGTATACACACATACATATCTGTGACTTCTCATAACTGTGACAAAAAAACCTGTTAACAATTTAAGGAGGGAAGAGATTAGGCAGAAAGAGATGAATGTTGCTGCTCTGCTTGCTTCTTTCTCTTTTTCTTTCTTTCTTCCTCTCTTTCTTTCTTTCTTTCTTTCTTTCTTTCTTTCTTTCTTTCTTTCTTTCTTTCTTTCTTTCTTTCTCTTTTTCTTTTTTGAGACAGGGTTTCTCTGTGTAGTCCTGGCTGTCCTGGAACTTACTCTGTAGACCAGGCTGGCCTCGAACTCACAGAGATCCACCTGCCTCTGCCTCCCGAGTGCTGGGATTAAAGGCATGTACCACCACCCATGGCTTGCTTACTTCTTTTTATACAGTCTGGGACCCAAGTGCATGAAAGAGCCATTTCTACACTTAGGGTGTGTCTCCCCACTACAGTTAAACTAACCTAGAAACTTACTCGTAGGCTTGCCTAGACCAGACCTGTATCTTCTCGGGGTTTTTAGACCCTGTCTAACTGTCAGTCACTAGCCATCACAAGTTTCCCAGGCACCTTTTGTTGGAGAGAGAGCCTTTTTCAAACAAATGATTTTGACTTTGTCAACAGTTTGATGACTGTAGCTATGTGGACTGTCACTAAATTTAGTTGATCTATATGACTGTTTTGTATGATTATTGTTGTTTTTGTCACTGTTGTCTCTGAAGTATAATATGAGAACAAGTGTTGCTCTTTCTGCATAGGTATCACCTGGGCAATTCAGGGTCTGTGGGGTTATATCCAATTTTGTATCAGTATAATTCAGTCTTCAGAAGCCAGTTTGATAGTATCTTTTCCCTTTCTGTTTTGTGGAACTTTTGAGGAGTGTTGATACTGGCTCTCTTTCAAAGGTTTAGTTGAATTTTGTCATGAGTCCTTCACATCCTGGGGGTTTCACTATTGGGAAAACTTTTTACTGGTATTTGAAGTACACTGACGGTCATGGTTCTGTTAGGTTGTTTATATCGTGTTGATTCAATTTTGGTGGGTCATGCCACTTAGGAATTTGTTTCTTCTAGATTTTCAACTCTAGTTTTATTAATTTGGGTCATTGGTTAGTTTGGCAAAAGGTTCATCAGTTTCATTTAGGTTTTTCAAAGAACCAACTTTGGTTGATTTTATTAATTTCTATACTAGCACTTATTTCTACCATATGCCTTTTAATTTTGATTGTTCTTCTTTTCTAAGATCTAGAGATGCATAATTCAGTTATTTAAGATCATTTTAGTTTTTTAATGTGAGCACCCATCTGCCTAGAACTCCTTGAGATTTATTCCCAGGGGTTTGGATAAATTGTACTTTCAGCTTCATTCAATTTTAGGGATTTAAATTTTTTCTCTCTGATTTCTTTTAGAATGACCCACTCATCATTTAAAAGTGTAGTTTTTGCTTTGTGTATCTGTGCAGTTTCTGAAATTTTTCTTGCTGTTTATAACCTTATTCTCCTCTGACCTGAACATTGTTTTGATTATTTTCCATTTGTTATTATTTAATTTGTGGCCTAGAATATGGTCTATTTTATAGACAGTTCTGTGGTCTTCTGAGAATAATGTGTATTCTATGTATCTATGTCCGTACATATAATATGAATATATATAAACAATATCTTTTTTTCATTATAGAGGTCTTTACTTCTTTGGTCAGGTTTATCCCTAGATATTTTATTTTCCTTGAGGCTATTATTATTATTGTGAATGGGAATATGTCCAGGATCTCCTTCCCTGTATGTTTGTTTTTGGTGTACAGAAAAGCGATTGATTTGTACGAGTTGATTTTGTGTTGTACCACATTGCTGAATTTGTCATTTCCAGTTTTCTGATAAAATTTTTGGGATCTCTAATGTATAGTATCATGTTATCTGCAAATAGGGGCAGTTTGACCTTGTCTTTTCCTATTTGTATCCCTTTAATTTCCTACTCTCCCTTATTGCTCCATCTAGTACCTCAAGCACATATTGAAAAGGAGCGGAAAGAATAGTTATCTCTATCTGATTTCTGACTTGAGTGGTATTAATTCTAGCTTCTCTCCATTTTGGATGATGTTGGCTGCAGGGTTCTCATATATAGCTTTTATTATGTTGAGATTACAATTTTATTATATTCCCTCTATCTGTACATCCTCTAGGACCATTACTATGAAGCCATATTATATTTTGTCAAAGGCTTTTTCTTCATCTATTGATATGATCATGTAATTTTTGTCTTCAAGTACATTTATGTGTTTTTTTTTTTTTACATTTATTTACTTGAGTATGTTGAACCACCCCTGCCTTTCAGAGTTAAAGCCAACTTGGTCATGGCAGATAATCTTTTTGAAGTGTGAATGTATTCTTGTCGCAAATATTTTATTGAGCGTTTTTGAGGGTGTGTTCCTCATGGTTATTGGTTTGGATATTAGAATAAAACTGGTTCATAGGAGTTTGGGAATGCTCTTTCTGATTAAAATTTTTTTTTGAATAGTTTAAGGAGGGTTGGCTATAGACCTTCTTTGAAAGTCTGGTTGGATTCTTCTGTGAATGAATCTGGCCTTGGATAATTTTTTTTTAGCTGGAAGGTCTTCTGTAATCTACTCATTTGTTATGGGTATGTTTACTTCTTTAACTTTGCTGGTAGAAATTCATCAATATCTTTTAGATTTTCAAGTTCAGTGAATCACAAGTTTTTAAATATTCCCTTATAATATTCTGAATTTCTTTGGTGTCTCTTATAATGTTTCCATTAATTTCTGATTTTGTTAATTTGTGTCCTCTTATTCTTTCTATATTATTCAATATTTTAAATGTAACTTATTTTGGTTAGTTGGGTCAAGAACCTGCTCCTAGATTCATTGATTCCTTGTATAGTTTTCTTTACTTATACTTCATTGATTGTTGCTCTTTATTATTTCTTGCCATCAAATGGGTTCAGATTTGACTTGTTCCCATTTTTCCAAACTTTTTAGTTGCATCATTAAGTCATTTATTTGTGCTCTTTCTGATATTCTAATATAGGCACTTAGATCTATAAATTTCTCTTGCCGGACTGCTTTCAATGTGTCCCAATGATATCATTGTGTTCCCATTTTCACATAGTTCCAGGGAAATTTTCTTTCTTGATTTCTTCTTTGGGCCATTCATCATTCAGTAACAAGTTGCTCAATCTACATAGGTTTGTGTATTTACTAGAGATTTGTTTGCTGTCAACTTTAACTTTTATTGCGTTGTGGTCAGATAGGATATGAAAGAGTTGTTCCAATCTTTTCCTGTTTGTAGAGATTTGTTTTGTGTCCCAGGATATAGTCTATTTTAGAAATGGTTCTTTGTGCTGCTGAGTAGAATTCTTTGGTATTTGAATAGAATATTCTGTAATATCTATTAAATCCATTTGATGAATTATGTCAATTAATTCTGATGTCTTTCTGTTTATTTTTTGTTGTGATAACTTGTATGTTGGAGAAGGTAGGGTATTAAAATCACCTACTGTTAATGGATTAATGTTAATGTGCATCTTTAAACACGGTAGTACATTTTTATGAAGTTAGGTGCACAAGATTTTGGTGCATTTTTGTTCAGGATAGTAATAACTTCTTAGTTATTAGAACAGATTAGTTTTAGTTTGAAGTCTATTCTGTCAGATATTAACATAGCAACAGCTGCTTGCTTCCACATCCTTTTCCCCATCCTTTTACTCTAAGGCCAGGTCTATTTTTTTAAAGATCTTTTTAAAGATGAGTTTCTTGTAGACAGCACATAGAGAGCTTGTGTTTCTGAATTCATTCAGTCTACCTATGTCTTCTGATTGTATAATTGAGGCCATTGATATTTAAAGTTATTATTGAAATATATGTGTATTAACTATGGTCATTGTGTTTTTGATTTTTGGTGGCAATGTTTGTATTCTCAGTGGTACTTTGTGTTTTGATGATTATGGCTTTATATTTTATTTCATAGTCTCTACACTATGCTCATTCCTCTCTTTAGCCTGGAATAATGCTTCCAGTATTTTCTTTAGATTTGATTTGTTGTATATAAAAAAAAATTTTAAGGCTATTTGTATTGTGGAAAGTTTAATATACTTTCTTTGTTATGTTTACTTAGTATTTTTATATGACATGTCATGGGGATTTTCTTTTCTGGTCTTGTCTATCTGGTGTTCTGTGTACTTCTTGTATCTGTATGTGTGTATGTCTTAGTTTGGGGGAAGTTTTCTTCTATGATCTTGTTGAAGATCTGGTCTATGTTATTGACTTGGGATTCTTCTCCTTTATCTATACCTATAATTCCATGATGTCTTTTTATGGTGTCTCACATTTTCTGTATGTTCCTTCCATGTGTGATTTTATTTTTTAAATTTTCATGTTCCTTGCTTATTTGGTCTAGAACCTCTACTTTATCTTCAAGTTCTGATGTTCTATCTTCTGCTTGACTCATTCTACTTGTAAGACTTCCTGTGAGTTTTCTAGCTGAATCATTGGGTTTTCCAACTCCATATTCATTTTAGGTTGAGTCTTCTTCAATGTTTCTATCTCCTTACTGAATTCTGTTCTAAAGCCCTGGATTGTCTTTATCATTTCTATCAGTATTTTGTGTCTCCTTGGGTATCACTCAGGTGTTTAGTTTCTTTAATTTTCTTTCTCCTTAATTTCATTGATTTCTTTCTTTAAGTCTTCTTTAAACTTTTAAACTCTTTGATGAAGTTTGTGATTATTCTTTTAAATTCTCTGTCCTGGGTTCTTCTAGGTAATTCTCATTGGCAAACATTTCTATGGGAGTGGTAGGCTTTGAAGAGATGACACTGACTTGCTTTTTTTATATTGTGTATATTTTTGTGATTGGTTCTGGGCATGTGCAGTTCTTTTGTTAGTTTTAAGGCTGGTATAGACAGAGCAGGCTGGGGAAAAAGCAAGTATATGTGGGTAGATTTTGTCTAGATATTGGAAATGGTTTGGGTAAAATGAAGTCAGGTAGACAGGGGAGGCCAGACTAGGCCAGGACACTGAATGTAGGACCTGGGATAGATCTGGCAGGCAACGAGGGTCAGGGAGGAGAGCTTTCTGGGTAGAGAAGTTGGTTGTGGTGCAGAAGGTAGTTGCAGGTACCGGGGAGCATTGGTGGTATACATGAAGGGAGTAGACAGAATATGCGGGGGCACTAGATGTGAAATCCTTACTGGTAGGGGAGAAGGCCTAGATGGGGAGGGTTAGGGATATTCACTGGGCTCAAGCCTAGGAAAGGATATGAGAGAACTGTCTGGGTGGAGAGGTTGGAATCTGCCTAGAAGTGATCCATGGGTGATGGCAGGTAGGGTCTAGAGAAGCCTAGAGGTTGTTTGTGGCAAAGTTGTGGTGCTGAGACTAGGTTGGGGCACTTGATGTGGAGCATTGGCTATATCTGGCAGCATGAGGGGAAGGTGTGCATGGGGAAGGCCGGGGAGATTTGCTGGGCTATACCCTGAAATCTGATGGGTGGATGGAGCACAGAAGAGATCTGAAAGTATTTTCTCCTTTGCCCTGTTTCTCATCCTGTCCTTCCCACCTTGGTTTCTGTCTCTGCTGACTTCTACTACTGTTGGCTACATGTCTTCCTCTGTTCAGCTCCAATTTCCAGTTCCCCATCATTTTTTTTTCTTCTGTTTCATGGGATCTTTTATCTTCTCTGTTGCAGTTTAAATTTCATCTTTATGAGATCTAAAATTTGAATCTCTATTCCTGATCTTTCTCCTACTCTCCAGTTTCAGTATCTAATTATATACTGACAACTTCACCTGCATGCTATGATTCATCTCGAATCAACTTAAATATCTCAAAACCAACTGATCATCTTATCCCAAACCTGACAAGTTCAAGTTTGTTCTTGCCTGCTGGAACAATTCCAGGAGAAGTTAACATTCACTCAACATTTGTTGAATTGGTGAATGAACGTTATTAAAAAAAAAAAAACCCTCATGGTTTCTGTCTTTGTGCTGCAATCGCGGCATCCTAATTCTTACCCTGCAATTATTTTTAGCCACTTATTTTCCATCACTATTCAAAGTTATCATCATGGGAGAAGACAGTAAGAGATTTGCTATTAGTTTCCTTTTGCTTGATTGACTTCTCGAGTTTGACTATTTCTGTCATATTTGATTTCTCATGTACCTTGTTTATTGATAGAGTTTCAGTTCACTTCAGGGTTTTCCACTGTTTTGACATTGCAACATTGTGATCTGAAAATATGTAGCTGCATAGCTTCTATGTAGAGCCCAAGCATCACAAAGAATGGCTTCATCTGTAGCTATCCTGGGATGTATATGTGCACTAAAATGTGCATAATATATATATGTGTATAATATAGGAGGGACATCCATGATTATTAGGGCTGAGAAGTAGCAAGGTCTGCATTTGGAAAGTGAAAGTCCAAGGAGAGCTTATGGTGTGAAGTCCAAGCGTAGAAGCTTGAGATCCAGATAAGCTGACTGTGAATTCTAGTAGCAACCTAAAGACAAGAGCACACCAATGCCTTGCCTTGTAGACAGGGAAACAGAATGAGTAAAGTGTGGAGAGAGTAGGGGAGTGAAGGAGGGAGAGAGGAAGAGAGAGAATAAAAATGAATCTCTCTTATTCCACTTTTGGTTCTATTTAGTCCTTCAGCTGTTTGGATGCAGCGTGCTCACACAACGGCACACCATCTGCTTTACTCAGTCTACTGATTTAAATGTTACTCTCCTCCTCAAAATTCACAGACATGGCCAGAATCATGTTTATAAAAAATATGCGAACCTCATGGCCCCATGTAGTTGACAGAATTAACTATCATAGTGAGCCATGTCAGGGCACACTGGGAAATAACCCCAGATGCTATTCATTTATTTTAATATAGTAGTTGCATGGTGTTTTTTTCATATATATATTTCTGTATCATATTGTACATACCCAATTCATTTCTTCTTTTGTTGGCAGATAGCAGCTTGATTCCATTTTTAAAACTATAATTATGAAAGGCACTGCCACAATCTACCTTGCTAAGCCTCTTCTCTCATTCTGAACACCTAAGTTCATTCTTCACTTTGAAACTTACCCTAAAGTCACAGCTGCATGGTCATTTCTCTGGCATATGAGCAGTGTGGCTGTTGAGTGACCTGCACCTATGAAGATGAACTCTGACTTCAAGACGGCAGATAAGATACCACATCTGGGAGCTATGGAGATTAGATGGAAGGAAGTCAGAATAGCAAAACATCAATAGAGAAGTACTACTTGGTCGAATTTTCTCTTTAAAGAAGCCGGCTCTCCACCTCACCCCAGCCACAACCAGCAGCCCCGGAAGTGCTAGGTCCCAACAATGACTCAACACAACCTGTGGGAGTGTGGAACACAGAAAGCTGTATACAGAGCATGAAAAGAGGGTCGTGGGAGCTGAAGTTGAGAGGTTTGAAATACCCTATCCTCCCCTTCCCCGCCATTGTCCAGACAAGCAAAGGGGAGAGGCCACAGGAAGTGCAGGGTAGGACTTGGATTGTGGTGTAATATTCTGATGATAATAACAGACCCCAAGAAGCCCAAAGAACGGCAATAGCATCAAAGCATCGTAAGGGAATCTGAAGATGAGGGATTCTTGATATCCACCCAGCCCTAATATTGCCTGGGCAAGCCATAGGAGAATGGGATTGCTAGAAGTTTGTGGTAAAACTTGCTGCAGTGTCCCGATGGACTGATTACAGATGACCATAGTTGTATGGACCCTCAACAGTCCCTGAGAACCTCTGTCTCAGATTGTCCTCTGCAAACCACCAATACCCCCACAAGCACAAAGGTGTAGCATGAATCTTAAAAGTCTTATTAATAAAATCAAACCTGAGCCGGGTATTGGGGTGAACATTGGAAGGTCAGAGAGACAGAATAAGTCACAGCTTCCTCAGCTCACTGGATCCTCAGCTGGTCTTGTTTCCTCAGACTGGAGGCCTCTGAGTCCTCATCCAGAATGGGTCTCAGCTGAACTGCTGCTAGAAGCCTGAAAGCTTAACCAGGCCAAATGCTTCTCCAGGCTAAATGCCTCTAGTTTCTGGTCCTCACGCCTTATATATCTTTCTGCTTTCCGGGATTAAAGGTGTGAGTCACCATGCTTGGTTGTGTATCCTTGAACACATGGATTTCTGCCTCTGGAATGCTAGGATTAAAGGCGTGTGCTACCACTGCCTATCCTCATGTTTAATATTGTGGCTGCTCTGTCTCTGACCCCAGATAAGTTTATTAGCACGTACAATATTTGGGGGAATACAATACTACACAAAGGGGTGGATTTTTAATTTGCAACCTCACAGAAAAGAGGCAAGAAAAAGTCTGTCAAAAAAAAAAAAGAGTCCTCTTTGCTCATAGAAATCCTCTGTGGAAAGAAACACTGATTTAGCGTGTTTGAATTACTGAGACCGACTCAAACTGAGACTAATGATCCTTCACCCCCCTGTGAAGACTGATGGGAAAAAAAAGACAAAACAGAGAGTGGGAGAAAGCATATCTAACTATCCAACAAGAAATACTGACCAAGGGCATAATACCTTCTGCTTTCTATTGCTCGTTTAAATCATTATAAATGTACTTTAACTTTTTGAGATTTGTAGCATTTGCACTTTTGTATTTTAACTGTTCTGTTGTTCATTTTAATTTCCATCTCTCTGGAAGTGGCTCAGTGTGTAAAGTACTCTTCGTGAAAGCATAAGAACCTGAACTTTGATCCTCCAAACTCCCATTAGAAAGGCTGGATGTGGTAGCATGTATCTATAATTCCAAAACTCTTAATGGTGAGCTGGGAAGCAGAGACAGGATCCCTGGAAGCTTGCAGGCCACAGCAGTGGGGCAATGAACAGTAGTAGACAGGGCAGAAGGCAAGTGTCAATACCCAATACCTGGGGTGTCCTCTGACCTCCATATGCATGTCATCACACACACACACACACACACACACACACACTAAATATATACTCACAGATACACATACATCACACACCCATACAAAGAGTTAAACAATAACTGTATCTCACTGGAAATGGTATTTATTTCATTCCCTTCTCTAAACCTAATACATAATATTTTCTCTACTTTTCATAGCTCTAACTTATATATATATTCTTATTCATACTTCCTATTTCCCATTACTTTCTCACTTCACTATTTAAATATGGATAAGCCTAGTCTTGGAATTAGTATAAACCTCATTTTCCTTAGCCAGCACCCTATTTCTGCTGTCTGCGAACCACATAGAGAAGTGCACTTGTCTTCTCCTGCAGTTAACACTGTCATGCTGTCAATCATTGTAGTTGTTGCTATTGTCAGCTTTTTTCCTGAACATTATAAACCCAGGGAAGAATGGTTCATAGGGAGAGCCCATGTAAACGAGAAAGCCAATGCCCAATGGTAATAAACCTACTCACCTACTTACAAAGGAATCTTTGCAGTACCCCAGAGGTCCTGACAATTAGTATATATTTAAGCTAAATATTCAATTCTCAGACTCCTGCATGTATTTGGGAGAATTTACTTAAGTCATGTTTTTCAAAAAAAATCATTAAATTTGCAACTCAATGCCTCCCCCTCAAGCCAGATTGGAAAAAATCACTATTTACATTGGATACACTCCCGATTTCATCTGGGAACCTCCAATGCTTTGGAGCTGAGAATTTTAGAGCCATAAGGAACTTCAGAAATCATTTTAATTCAACCTTCTTAATTTACTGGCCTTCTAAAGCCCAGATTACTCAGGGGACTTCTCCACAGTCACACAGCTGTCTGGTGGCAGGGCTGGCACCATCACCAATGGAATTTGGCTGCTATTCTTTAGAGAGATTTTTTATTACAAAAGACATTTTAGTAGACTTAGGTTAAATGAAACTGAAAATATCAATTAGAATAGCAGTTATTGGATTACCAGTTTACTGACAGGAATATATTTGCTAAATTTTAAAATATATAGATAAAATTCCAAGTGTTCAGATCAGAGATGGGCTTCAGGGGGTCCCTTGTAATGTAATATTATATTGTGCTTATTCCTCTCTGAGGAGGATACAGTTTTTATCCATTACTTAAGTTTATGGACCAGAAAAGACTGAAAATCAAAACTTGTGGCTTTCTTATGATTGGTTGGAAGTAAAATCCAGAATCCACTGATTCAGTGTTGGTGGATGCCTACTCACTGCCAGGAACTTTGTTAGAGGCTGTGGGTACTGAGAGAAATGATGCAGCGTCCTTGTAGAAGGGCTCTCCCATTTTCTGTCTGGGAAGGTTGGATATATTATGTAGTCAGTAGTTGATAAAGCAATAGGTTACATTATCTGATTTTCACTTCAGGTTTTTGTCCGTCTAAAATCACTGTGTGACGACTGGGATAGAAACTGTACCGACTGGGATAGAAACTGTACCCACTGTAGAACACACCTAATTCTAGTCTTTAAGCCATAGTGGAGTACCTGGCATCATTTAGAAAGATCTCATCTCAATTCTGCAAAAACTCAGCTGTGACTCCTACATAAGGGGTCATTTCTTACCCAGTTCTGGATGGTCACATCTGACAGAATATCACTAAGATGTTTATGTCTAAATCATTGTTCTATGGATTCTTTTGCCCCCCAATAATGTAGTTTAATCTGCCAAATATATCAGTTGAATTTGTAGAGCCTGTCTTGTCTGGGTGATGCACAGTAACCAGAGGTTTCCTGAAATGATCAATAGGTAGGGTTAAAATAGGGTTAAAAATGAACAATGGCCCTGGCCAGGTGGATTGGAAAGGGGTAGAGCAGGTCAGACAGGAGATGCCTCTATTGGACAGAACTGGCCAGGCACAAACCTTGGACCCTTAGGGACACAGGCTCCTTGATAGCCCGGAAGAGTGAGTGCCCAGTCAACTCCCACAGCAGCTACCTGCTGGCACTAGCCCAGCCTGACCCCACCCCGATCCCCAGCATGCAATCTACTGGGCAAATGAAATCTCCTTGCTCCACTTCCAAGGCACCCCACTTCAACCAGGGTTCCAAAATCTTAAATCAGCAAAAACATTCAAATGGTTTTGTGCAGAATGCTGTCCTACATCTTTCTGTCTCAAAGATAACAGATTTCCTCCACAGCCTCCCCCCAATACCCCTGAACAATTTCTGTGCCAAGATGAAGAGGAGGGGGTCCCAGACCACTAGGGGCTCCTGGCCACGAGGGGCTGTTGCAGTGGTGTAAGGGTGCAGGGTGGGCGAGACACTGCAGACTCCAGACTGCATGGCCCAGTTCCTAGTATCTCCTCCCACAGGCCAGCTTACCTAGTCAGGGAAAACAACTGCATTTGTTCTCCTGACAAAGTTGCGTCATCTTTGGCTGTCCTCTTCTTTCTTGCTGCCTCCTCCAGCATGGTCGCTAGCCAATCAAGGTCAGCCTTGGCCTGCTGTGTCTTCCCAGCCGAATGCATCTTCATGCAGTACTCTTTTGCTTTCTTCTCATTCTCTCCTCTCCCTTGGCCCATCCAGGCCCAGTGGCGTAACCTTCTTGGTTGCTATGCCACCCGGCTGGGGTTCTCAGTACTAACGAGCCTCCCCACATCTTTTTGCCTTTGCTGGTAGTCATCATCATCTTCACTTTTGGGGTCACCTGAAGTTCCATCTCCACCTTCTTATTGTTTGTCTTTTTTTTTTTTTTAAGCCTGCCCCTGGACATCAGTCTCCTCAGGATGTGTATACTGCCTCACCTGGCCTTTGTGGTCTTTCTGTCTACCTCCTCTAGGCATCTCTGTTCCACCCTCCACCGGGCCTTGAACTCAAAGATTCTATCTTAATGTCTCCCATAAAAATCTGTTGACTTTTCCTTACAGACAATTGACGACTTTCTCTCTGGATGGACTACAGCAGATAATGACTTGAATATTTCACCAGAAGGGCTATTCAGTGAGCAAAAGAAAACTGCACATTTCATTTGTAACTATACCAAGAATAGCATTTTAAAAATCAAATCTACAGTGCCAGGAGCTGTCAACTTGTTTGGGTGGCAAAGTATCCAAAATTGCTACTTTTAAGAAAGTAACAAAAATAACACCAAAACCTAAATACTTACAAAGCTCTTTACTGTTGCTAAGAAAAAATAAAAAAAAAAACTACAATGAAGGAATAGAAGGATAGAAAATACAGGTTTCATAACCAGAGTCCATGAAATTGTAAGACATTTTCTCAGAATAAAAGTAACATTTTTCTTTGTCATTAAGGATAGAAAGTGTGTAGTATAGAAAGTCAAATCTCTTCCTAACTTTTAGTGGAAGTACCTTCTCCAAGAGACTGTTAGACTTATAATGATTGGATAGTTAATTTTGAACAGAAACATCTTACTTGGAGATGCATCAGGAAAGATTTAAAGGAAAAAAATAATCTTTGGATTGCCTAGCTTCATAGTATCTTAGGGAAATCTCAATATGCTGGCCATTCTTGTGGTTTGGGGGTTTTGCACATGGGTAGGACTATTGATTGCTTTTTTCCCTGGGCAGCTTAAATAGCACCTTCATGTTCTAAGAGACAAAGCTGCAAAGTCAGTTTCAGCTCATTCCCTCCTAGTCCTGTGAAATGAGTAGAGCCTTCAGCAATAGGGTCTTAAGGTCAAGTTCTGGAGGTAGCCAAGAGCAATAGCAATGGCCCAGATTATTCTGGAAGTTTCTTTAACTCCTGGCAAATGACTAGAAATGAGCTTTCTCCTGCTTGAAATTGGGATGTTTGTTAGATCATCTATATTTCTTATGAAATTTTCACCCCAAGTTGGTTTACTTCCCCAAGTTAGTTTACTTAAAAAATACCACGTGTGTGTGTGTGTGTTATCTCTCTCTCTCTCTCTCTCTCTCTCTCTCTCTCTCTCTCTCTCTCTCACACACACACACACACACACACACACACACAAACACACACACATATACACATGTGTATATATATATACACATATATATATCATATATGGCATTCTTTAAGAAAACATAAAATGTTTTCTTATGGCTTTTTCAAGCATCCCTAGTGTTATTTATCCTTCCTTTCTTCCTCTCCCTCTTTATGGTTCAGCCTCCGGCTTCCCAGCTACCCCGCTAACCCCCCCTTTCCCCCCCATTTTCCCCCTTCATAGCATCTCTATCCTACTATGTCCCTCTCTAGAGCTCATGCCCCATGGTCCCTTTTACTTTCCTTTTCCTGTGGTTACTCTAGACTATATACTTACATTTAAAGATTTAGAGCTCAGATCCACAAATAAGAGAGAACATGTGGTATTTGTCTGAGTCTGGGCTAGCCAGACTCAGTATAATATTTTCTAGCTCCATTCATTTACCTGCAAGTTTTAAGATTTTCATTTTTTCTTACAGCTGAATAAAATTGCCCATATATATATACTAGAGTTTTGTCATCATTTATCAGTTGAAGGACATTTAGGTTGCTCCCGTTTCCCAAGTATTGTGGATGCAGCAGTGATGAACATATCTGAGCAAGTATCAGTGGAATCAGCATAGAGTCCTTTGGGTATATGCCGGGGATTGCTATGTGGGGTCATGTGAATTTTAGCTTTTGTGAATTTCTCCATACAGATTTCCAGAGTGGTTGCACCTGTTTGCAGTCCCACCAACAGTGAATGAGGGTTCCCCTTTTCCACATCCTTGTTGTCAGTTGCTCTTGATTGTAACCATTCTGACTGGAGCAAGATGAAATCACAAAGTAGTTTTCATTTGCACTTCCTCTGTTGTTAAGGATGTTGAACATTGTAGCTTTTCTTTCCCCTTTTCTCCTTCTACCTTTTCACTCCTTCATTCTTCAATTTTTGATTCTCTAAGTACCCCTAACACTTTTCTAAGAACCATCTGCCCCTCCTTTTAGACTTGCTTCTTGTTTCTCTCCTTACTTTTGGATGCACAGCAGACCATTCACACGTTTGTATTAGGAAGATGAAGGGGGATATTCTGATATTGTGTTGCTATCTTCTTCACCTTGTGTGTTACATGGAGACATTGACCTTTGGCTAGAACAAATGAATGATGACCATTTATACTGACTGATGTACTACCTGAGGTTCTGATAGTACAGAGATCTGTGAAAAGGCTCATCTCAGAGTTAGAAGGACAGGAGTCATATTAGGCCATTGGCAATTACCATGGGGGTGTCCCTGGATATGCTTATTCATCTTTGTCCTATTAACCATCATTTATCCAGTACATCTTCCCTTTGCCAGCACCCTGGTCCAGTGTGCTCACAGAAATTTATAAGAATGACTTCGGGGAGAGCTATCAACATGGTTGAGTGGAAGAACATGTTATAAATATAATAGTTTTGTCAACACTGTTGTAAAGGGAAGAACAGAGTGTGGGGGAGACCAGCAAACAGAGTAACATACCCTTCCTGGGTGGGCTGTGATGTGCTTTGAATTGGTAGTGATATTTTTTTTCCCTAGCTCATGAAAGGTGCAGATGTAATTACCAGGAAGGGAATGCAGCTCCTGTTCAAGAGGCATAAATTCATATGCCTTTAGGGGCAGACAAGTGATTTAAATATGCAAAATGGAGGGTGTAGGTGGAATATTAAAAGGGCCTGTGGCAAATTGGAGAGAATGTGCCCGTTTAAAGCCACTCAAGCTCAAAATAATTTCCTAAAAGCTCTTCTTTCCAAATAAACAAAAATCTGCATGTAGAGTATGTTTTTACTTTCAACCTATGATAGTGGGCATCCTAAACAGTGTATCTGAGGATTGGAAGAAGTCATAGATGGAATAGTTAGGGCGAAGGTGCAAGGCAGCTGTCCCTAGTGGTGGAAACCCTGGTAGAAAGGATTTTTGTAATTACATGTTGATGGGCCTTCTGAATTGGTAGAAGTAGTTTGAAGCTTATCTTGAGTTCTTCACTTAGGTGGAGTGACACAATAAAGTGTTTTTGTTGTTGTTGTTGAGTAATTTATCCCCACTGGAAAGCCAGAGTGGGTTTGATTCCAAGAGCAGGAGACACACAATGTACAAGTCCATGTGAGTTCAATGAAGTCTAAACCCAAGGTATCAATAAGAAAAGAGCATGACAAAAACAAAGGCCTTCTGATGTGGAATAAAACCATGTCATTGGAATTATTTCAGAGGATTATGGAAGAAATGTTTAATACCAGATGATGTTGACTCTGTCTGGGATTGGTGTTGGAGAGCCTGCTCATCCCTCCCCTCTTCCATTACCACAGCCTCAGAGTCAGCCGTATGGAGGAGCAAGCACATGACCGAATGCTTCCTAGGCTGGTTTCTCTTTTGCAGAAGACAAGTTCTGATTCAGAGTAAACTCGGCCATTTCCTCTTGACTCTTTCATCTACAGGGACCATATATGCTATAAGCATATATTTTTATTCAAAGAGAAAAGAAAAACTAAAAAGAGAAGATACTTACATAGGTATAAATATTACTCAATATTAAAAACAAAACAAAACCAAAACCCCACTAATACATCTTACAACTAGCCAGAATCTGTTACATTGCTACCATGGCAACCCTCAAAGGACATGTTCACAACCCCCCACCTAACCAAACCCATATACCTGACAGTCATCCTCCTTAGTGAGGCTGTCTCTCTTACACTCCACCCACCAAGTGTAGATCCAAAGCAAAGAGGCAGAAAATAACATCTTCCACCAATCTGCTTGTCATTTAGAAAAAGCTCACTGTATAAATGTCATGGAAACAAGCTGTTCTTACAGAAAGAAGAGAGGAAAGCCCTTGCCTCACTTGCTTCCCTTTCAATTTTAATCTTCCTAATCAAAGGGTAACGCAAAGCAAATGTTAAGTGTTTGAAAGCAAATATCTGTGAAGATTGGCCATGGTGTGGTTCAGCTACATTCAACTAGCTAGTAGGTTCCAAGCAGCAGGATCAAGCTCTCCAGTGAAGACAATGGCTGTCCAAGATAGTACCCAGAGAATGGAATAACCCAAAGCTCTGGATAATAGGGCAGTGAGGATTTTTCTTTTAATCAGGACTGTGAATCCTTAATAAAGTACTGCTTTAAAGGCTAACACATTTCTGTCTAACACACATTCAAAGGCACATAATGTAGAGTTCAACATGATACTATTGATAAAATTGAGCAATACCCCGATGAAGCCCTGCTCTCTGTTACAAATAAGAGGTCTGTGTGTTCTTGGCTGAAGAACATAGGGTGTTGTCAGAGAGTTCTATGGAGGCAATCTGAAAGCCAGATAAGTGAAGGCTTGTAGAGAAAGTAGCATTTGAACTAAGCCCCAGAGAAGAAGTCTTATTCTCACAACAGAATGAGAAGGGGAAGGGAGAGGCATTCCAGAGAATGAACTAAATTGTAACAGAGTGGGTGGTCAGCCACTGTAAACACTAGTAGAGTAGGTCAGCCACTGAAGTAGAGTGGAAGAGAATGGCAGGCAGGAAATGAATCCAATGTTTAGACTACAAGAGGAAGAATTGGCATCAAGTATGCTGCTCCAGGGCAGCTGGCTGAGTGATACTAGAATATCCATCCCCCGAAAAATAGGGCATTGGGGTGGACAGCTCCCTCTGGCACAAAAACCTTCACGAATGTGTGTGGGTTTCCAGCAGGCAATTTGCAGCATGCATGGAAGGACAGTCTAGAATGATGGCTGTGCAGTTCTAGCAGGTGAGCCTGATGCACCATGCAGGTAATTTCTAGCTAGTGCAGTCTCTGCCATGCAAATCAGGCCATCCAAATAAAAGTAATCCTGGTCGCTCAAAGCTCAGGCTCTTGGGTATTAGGCATTACACTTTCTGTGGTATCAGATTCCATCATTCCAAGGCTACCAGTTTAGGAATTTAGGCACCACACTTATGAGAATTCCTTAATGGGGAACCAACTCCATTTAATGATCTCTTATTAATGGCCTTCTCTTATCATAAATGAAAGCAAGAATAATATGATATCCATGAAAGGCAAATACCCATTTTGCAAATTCATGGAAATCTCTAAATAACATCAGCACATCCCCTTTGGTCTGAATAGACACTGAGATATCCCAGTAGTATATTTCACTAGCCAATATCTGTACTTCACAGGCTGTTGACTCGCTGGAGGATGTGAGTTAACAGGGAAGGGAACTGATGTAGCATGTATGCTTGGGTTGGCCTAGACAAATGTGCCTATCACAGAGGTTAGATGGGCCATGAAGAAACTAAATTACAGAGAGTAACTACAGAGCCTTTGGAAGAAAAACTTCCAGAAAGTGAGAAGTTATGCAAGATTAGTTCAACTCATCATAGCTGGTCTTAGGTCAGAGAAGTGTGAATGATCAGAGACCATGGAGCTCTATCTGTAGAATGGAGGTAATTGCCAAAATTTACGGCTTAATTGCAACTCAAAAAAATCCTACTAAGTAACTCTAGAGAGTCAGGCAGCATATAGGTTCTCACTTCCTATTTACTTCAAAAGAGCTAGATCCTGTGGTCAGGAGAACTTTTATAAAATTGCCAGAATTCTGTCTATCTAGCCCGAAGCCAGGAAAAGACTCGTGCATGAATGTGTAAGTCTTTGAAGCCTGAGGAAAGATTGCTGAAAGGGCACAGTTTAGGGCCAGGAGCTGTCCAATGGAAGTGCTATAAAACTAGAGAACGTGTGTCTATTATTTGGATATGCAAATGATAAAGTACAACATTTTCAGCCATGTAAGGAATTTGTGACAGATCTGCACATAGATTGTCAGTCTCAATGTGTTTGGTGGCACACTTGTTCTGATGAGGCTGGGGCCTGGGCAGAATAGCTCGTGATACAAAGATACTGAACTAGGCAGAACAGAAAGATGATGTTGCAGCAGCCTAGGAAACGCATAAAGGTCTGAGCTGGGCAAATCAGAGGCTGCTGGAAAAGGAGACAATAGGAACGCTTTGACTAAGGGCACATGTAACAAAGGCAAAGACTGGTGCTTATTTGGTTGGTTATTGTACGTGAGTAAGAGAAAAGCAAAACTGACTAAATTTTCAATTATGAAAACTTAATATGCAAGAAACCACAGTCAGGCTTTAGAGTCAGTTGGATTTGATCCCGTGTGAGCCAATTATCAGGGAAGGGCTTTGAATGTAATTCGTCTTACTGGATGCATCTTCTAATCTGAAAAAAGAAAAGAACAATGTCTACATTTTAGGGTTAGCTCTGGGAATAAGAGATGCATTCTGTTCAACATAGTTCAAGATCCTTGAGAAGCATCAAATACATGGAGAAAATTAAAAATATTTCAAATAATAAAAACTACACTTTTTTGTGATACATGATGGTAGCCACTTAGAGGATAAAATTATGTAGTGCTTCCAGAACTGTGGCAGAATGAGTGAAATTTGAGCATGGACTCATATTTTATCTGTAATTCAATACCAGCATTGAATTACTTCTCATCTTAATGTTGTCTAAAAAGACATAAATATAAGCTAGACATATGCTCTATATGTTCATGGCTCTTTCAAATATAGGGTTAGGGCAAATTTATAAATTAAATATAATTAAAGCTGTAAAATCAGGAAATTTGATTTGTAAAC
>CABHPP010112527.1:0-45931 GCA_902168425.1 Peromyscus attwateri | reverse complement strand
AAGACAAGGTTTCTCTGTCTTGGAACTCGCTTTGTAGACCAGACTGGCCTCGAACTCAGAGATCTGCCCGCCTTTGCCTTCCAAGTGCTGAGATTAAAGGCATGCGCCACCACTGCCTGGCTAAAAGGCAAGTCCTTATAAATGACATAAAGAATTTCTTGAGACAATTGAGAGAAGGAAGACAGATGTAAGAAGGACTAGAGGGAAGGAGTGGAGGGAGCCGGCTAGTTAGTACAAGACTGGGGCACCACACATGTGGGGAGTCTGGCCAGAGAAGTATGCAGGGCACAGTGGTACAGATGACCATTATAAAGGGAGGGTGGCATGCTATTTAATAATTGGGGTTCTGACAGAACTCCTGAGATGGAGACAGAAGGCTCAGAAGTTCAAGGTCATCTCAGAGGAATCGTGAGTTCAAAGCCAGCCTGGGCTACAAGAGACCATGTCTCCAAAAAAAAGGGAAAGAAAAAAAGAAAGGAAAAGATGGGGACTTTGGTTTTTCTATAAGCATTGTTATAACAACAAAGGCTTTTATGATCAAATAGTTTCATTTTGTTGCTTTCTTGGTAGAAGGGTAAAGGAAATCAACCAGGCTATGCTTCCCTATCATGGCGGGCAGATCCGGTAAGGAGTAATGTAAAGTTCACAAATCCGAGTCATTTTTCAGAGCCCTGGTCACCATGACAATACAAGTCTTTGGGAATATGCCAAAATTTGAGGATGGACCTTCAATGCCCTGCAATCTGTGGAATGGGTGTTTGAGCCAATCTCTTGAGAGGCAGGGTTTCCTCAGTTAGGAATGAACCAAAGGAGCTGCCACCTGTGCCTTCCCTAAACATCACCCGACCTTCAAGGAGGTGCTGTCTAGTCTTTCCCTCCCTCCCTTGTAACATTCCAATGGATTGAGTTCTCACTGTATTTCCCAGGCTGGTCTTGAACTCCTGGATGTAAGCACTTCTCACAGTCAGTGTCCATTCTGCGGGGACTTGAGTTGTGTGCCTCCACACCCAGCTGTGATGTCTGGCTTCTGAGGTTAAAAGGAAAGCCAAGTTCCCTTCATCAGCCCTTTGATCTGTTCCCTTTGAAGCCAGATAATTATAATCATTTCAGTTATCTTCATACGAAAGCGGTTCATGACATCTCTGATTCATTTGTTATTGTTAGGTGCTCAGTGAGAAAGGCATCACTGGGGCCAGACTCCTGTGTAGTAACACACCTCCAGTGTCCTTTCTTGTGTTAATGGCTAAAACCAATCTGGAGAAAACTGAGCTGCCCAGAGGTGTTCCTGTCCACCATCTTTGTGATGGAAACTGAGCACACCCCAAAATGTTCCATTTTTACCTTTCAAACATACGCACTTTGAGCTAAGCATCCCTTAAAACATTGCCATCTCTCCTTTTTTTCTTTTTCTTCTCCTTCCTCCTCCTCCTCCTCCTCTTGACAAAGTCTCACATAACCTAGGCTAGCCTTGAACTTGCTATGTAGATGAGGATGACTTTGAACTCATTCTTGCACCTTTTGAGTGCTGGGATTACAGGCATGTGCCTCTGTGCTCTGTTTTATGTGGTTCTGGGAACTGCCCCCCAAGGCTTCATGCATGCTACTCTACCAAGTGGGCTACATTCTCAACCCTACCTTCCCTTCTTTACAAAACAATTATTAATATGTGTATTGGAGGATTTATTAAGGCAACTCCACGTAGTTAAAAAAGGAGGTTTATTTTGGGGGGTAACTTCCAGCTAGTAAGGGGGTTAGTTACAGGATCCAGGAGAGGTGAGGTGCAGTCCACCTGGGTTCTCTGGAGAACTCCGCTCGGTCAACCATCCAGCATCCAGGATCATCAGGAACCAAGAGAGCCAGCACATCCAGATCTCAGGTCTTAAGGGCTCCTGTCTCGTCCTCACCTCAGGAGCAGGCCATAGGTGGGGGTGACAGTTACCGGAAGCCTCACTGGGGTTAGTGCTTCCAGATCAAAGCTGGAACAGCTACCCACTACATATGTGTGTGGGTGGGTGTGAGTGATGTGCATGTGTGGTTGCTCATGCTCTCATACATGTGTGAAGGCCAGAGGATTCGGCTCAAGAGGCTTGCATAGCAAGCTCCTTTATCTGCCCGGTCATCTTGCAGACTGCCTCATCTTCCCTTCTTGAACTATGATCTTAAACTGAACTCAGGAACCTACTCCTTAACTGCGTGTGTTCAGGACTGTGCCTGCCTCTGCGATGGTTTCCTATGTGCATATATATTGGCTTCCTGAATACAATCCCGATGATACTCTTTACACAAGAAAACAGCTCTCACTTCAAAGAGAACGGTTTATTCCGGAGCCAAATTTGAGGGACCAAGGGCCAGGAAACACAGAGCTGGGTTACCCCAAGTTCCATGTTCCCCCCATAGAGGTGACTTCATAGAGTTCTATAGCAACAGAACAAAGAAAGTCATCAATCAAGGGACTTTGAAAATACATTGGTGGGGGCATTAAGGAGTTGGCTGTGACAAGATAGCATTAGCTTTGCATACCTCAGATGCTGTCTGATGTCATCCTTAGCTTTTGGGTTGGTGGAAGCTTGTGGTCTGCTAAGTTAATAGATTCCAAAAGGTTTTCATCTATTAGTCATGGATGTTAGTTCTGACACAGAGGTGGGCAAGGGATGCATCTTCAGGGCACCAAAACTAGCCTGGCATAAGGTAATTAGGCTCTGGACCTGAGGCATTTCAATCTCTCCACACGGCTGTGGTTCTAATCAGCCAGTCAGTCTTTGCAGGCAACTCCCTTCCAGAAATTCTCATTCACACCTTCCCTTTGCTGGATGAGGGCAATTACTCTGGAAGTCCCATGGTTTCCTCACCTGCTCCAGGCAGCAAATCTCTTCTTACTATTATTTCTGAGTAGTGCTTGGTTTGGGCTTTGTAATCACGAAGGTGGGAAGCCACCACTTTCATTTACCTTATTTATTTCTTGGATGAGGCACTGTTTAAAACAAATGTTATCTAAGGTCAGTGTTTGTCATCCTTACATCAAGAGAACTGGGTGAAGTGGCTTTGAGCCATCTCAGACAATGCTAGGGAGCTCCAGACCACAAGTCTAAAGTCCTGGGTGCTGGGGGATGTCTTTCTGAATGCTGTGAATATATGTTGTTCCCGTTGGTTAATAAATAAGCTGCTCTAGCCTGTGGCAAGGCAGCTTAGAGGCAGGCGGGAAATCCAAGGAGAGAGACAGGAAAGAGAAAGAGTCTGGAAAGAGACGCTAGCCTGCTGCCCAAGGAACAACATGCCAACAGACCAGTAAGCCACAGAAC
Organism: Peromyscus attwateri; assembly: GCA_902168425.1. Classification (NCBI taxonomy): domain Eukaryota; kingdom Metazoa; phylum Chordata; class Mammalia; order Rodentia; family Cricetidae; genus Peromyscus; species Peromyscus attwateri. The sequence goes on along the minus strand of CABHPP010112527.1, from coordinate 42,632 downwards.
ATGTGGCAAAACATAGATTAATAGAAATGGGTTAATTTAAGATATAAGACCTAGCTAGCAAGAGGCCTGCCATAGACCATACAGTTTGTAAATAATATTAAGCCTCTAAGTGATTATTTTATAAGCAGCTGCTTATAAAATAAGCAAGGCTGGGCAGGACTGGAGAAACCTTCCAACTACACCTTGGCTCTGCCTCTCAACTCAGAGACACCTTGAGCACTTGTTTCCTTATCTATCTTGCTGACCTCACAAGAGAGAAGATTAAAGGGGTAACTTGCATTAATAATCTCATTCTGATCTCAACGCTGCATAAATAAGAGGTACAATGGGTGACTGGGGTTATATCCCTGCTGGTAAAGCATCTTTCTGCCTTGTGTGAACAAAGCTCTAGGATTGATTCTAGTGTAATAGCACATGCTTAAATTCTAGCACTCAGGAGATGGGGGCAAGAGGATCAGAAATTCAAGGTCGTGCTAAGGTACATAGTGAGTTTGAGGACAGCTAAGTAGGCTACAATGGTAGTCTGCCTCAACATAAAACAAAGAGTTGACAATCTGTCCTGGATAGGATGACACAAACCTGTCACTTCATGAAGCTAAGGGCATGATCCCAAGTTTGAGGGCAGCCTAGGCAACATAGCAAGATCCTATCTCAAAACCCAAACTCAAACCAAACAAAAGCAAAACCAAACAAAACAACAAAGAATCAGCAGTCAGGCTGATGATGCTTAGAAACTGAGGATAAAGAAATGTGATTTAGGTGTGTGCCTGAGAAACAAGTCCCTGGCCCCTGAATGTCCTTTCTTAGTGGGTGATCTGGCAACAGTCTAAACAAGCACAACACGGCAAACCTCTTTAAACCTTTCTGGCTAGTTTTCTTTCTTGGGTTCAAGCTGGCCACGCTCCAGCTAACTTCCAATGTCTCTCCCATGGACAAACTCTGCACAGAACTTTAGCCAAAGTTACGTCAGCCGTTACTTCCCCAAGGCTCTTGATGGGCTCCAATAATACTTCTGAAAGCCAAGGATGAAATCTTTAGAGAGGGTCAACCTCAGTGAAATAGCCCCAGGACTGTGGGGCTTCAGCCAAGCAGGAAAACCACCTTTCCCAGGGATGGCTTCCAGCTCTCCTACTGGTTCACACCCTCTGGATGCTCTCCTCGCTGTCATCACCCTTGATGGATTCTCTTTGTTCCAGGGAAGAAGTTTGAAGAACCTACAGGACTCCAAGGTGTAAATATTTGTCAGTCTTAAAGAGCTGGGCCACAGCTTTGCATGGTCATGGGGGAAGTCACTACTGGGATGGAGCAAGATGTAAATTTCAGAGCAAGCTCCGTTCCTATGCAAGAGCCACACACGGTCTTAACTGGTGAGCCATCTCTCCAGTCCCCATGCAGTTTGTTTGTTTATTTTGTTTTTTGTTTCAGTTTTAGAATTTTAGGCAGGGTGTCAGGTAGCCCAGCTGTCTCAAATTCTATACGTATCTGAGGATGACCTTGAACTGCCAATCATCCTACCACCATCTCCTAAGGGCTGGGATTACAGGTACAGACTACCATGGGGGGCTCTTTTTTTATCTACTACCTATCTACCTATCTATCTATCTATCTATCTATCTATCTATCTATCTATCTATCTATCTATCTCTATCTGTCTCTGTCTATCTATCCATCCATCCATCCACCCACCCACCCATCTATCTATCTATCTATCTATCTATCTATCTATCTATCTATCCATCTATCCATCTATCTATCTATCCATCTATCCATCTATCTATCCATCCATCTATCCATCCATCTATCCATCCATCTATCCATCCATCTATCCATCCATCTATCCATCCATCTATCCATCTATCTATCTATCTATCTATCTATCTATCTATCTATAGATCTGAGGCAAGGTCCTACTAAGTAGAACCAAATGGCTTAGAATTTGCTATATAGACCCAGGCTGACCTCCAGCTCACAGAGATCTACCTGCCTTTGCTTCCCCAGTGCTCCAGACTAAAGGTATATGTCAACATGCCTGGCTTCCAGAGAACTCTTAATGTTCCATGGTGCCTCCATGTCTTAATGCTCCCCAGGGCTCTTGCCTTGACCTTGGCATTCCTAAATGCCTCATGGCTCTTTACAGGACAGCTATGGCTACACACTCATGCCAGGAGACAGAGCTCCACTCCACTCCTGTTCACTTTTCTCTTGGATTCATTCTTTACTTAGACACACCTCTTTCCTTGTCTTCCTTCCTAACAAGACCATCTGTGACCTACTTATAGATTTTTTTTACTTTTATTCTATAAAGGCCTAATTATTAATTATAGATCTGAACTCTTCTACAAAGCAAGTCAGTTGGAGAGCAATGGATTATATTGCGTTACTCTAAAAATATACAGTTGAAAAAGTGAACAGTTGGGAGTAATTATAAGGCTTTTTTAAAAGGGATAACTTCTTTTTATAAAATAATAGATCCTCATTATAGAACTTGGCAAAAATATGAATAGCCTTAAAATCCTTTTGTCTGACATGTATGATTGCGCATTTGACTATGGAGCCCAGATGTAGAAAAATATCACCTTGCCCCAGAACCCTTTCCTTCTTCACATTGTGCCTGTAGGAGGAAAATACCCGAAGGAATCAAGGCAAGGAGACCCAGCTCCTCCCCATGAGAAGGGGCTTTATCCCAAGCCAAAGTTAGAGCTCCAGTACTCTCGCTGGATCGAATGCAGTGCCTATATTAAAAAATAATTGGGCTGACAACTTTGAGCTTATGCTGGCTAATGAGACCTTCCATGTGTGGCCAAAAAGAATGCCAGCTGCTCCCACTGGAGCCAAAAGAAGCATTCTCAGTACAGGGTCTGTTTGGGCCATTGCTCCAGACGTCTGATGGGCAAGAGCCCTGGAGAAGAGAGGTGCTTGAGTTAGCTTAGCAATACCCTCCCAAACTAGCCCCATGTGACCTAGAATATGGCGAGTAAAGATCCCCTTTGGCCTCCTTGTAGGGGGAGGGTGGTGGTGGCAGCACAGCCCCTGCAGCTGTACCTTCAGAATGCTCTTCGAAGGGAACATCAAGTTCCCATAAAACGCTTTGTCTGTAGGAATGGTCAAGGCACCATTGTTCACGTTGTCTGTGTTAGTTACTTTTTTGTTCCTGTGATAAAGCACCATGACCAAAAACAACTTTAGAAAAGAAGGGGTTTGTTTTGACTTCTTATTCCAGAGGATTAAGAGTCCATCACGGTGAGAAAGCGTGACAGCCGACTACAGTGGACAGAGGAGGAAACTGAGGATTTACATCTTCGACCATAAATATGAGGCAGAGAGAATGCACCAGAACCAAGGCAAAGCTACTGGGCTGGCTAGTTTTAGCCATAAGCTAGAGTCACTGGAGAAAAAGGAGCCTCAATTGAGAAAATGCCTCAATAATATAGGTCTATAGGTAAGCCTGTAGGGCATTTTCTTAATTTGTGATTAAGAAAGCAGGCTGAGTAAGCCAGTAACCAGCAATCCCCCATGGCCTCTGCAGCAGTTCCTGTCTCCAGGTTCCTCCTCTGCTTGAGTTCTTATCCTGACTCCTTCTAATGATGAACAGTGATGTGGAAGCATAAGGCAAATAAACCCTTTCCTCCCCAAGTTGCTTTTGGTGATGGTGTTTGATCACAGCAGTAGTGTGTAACTAAGACAGTTACATACTATCAAAGCCTCCCCCCAGTGACATATTTCCTCCAACAGAGCTGCACCTCCCCATAATCTCCCCCAAAGCAGCACCAACTGGGTGCCATGTATTCAAACACCAGAGCCCTATAGGGGACAATTCTCATTCAAACCACCACAGTGTCTGAAAACAAGGCTTTAGACACCAGGAACTAAACGTGAGGTGTGTGGAAGCAGATGCTAGGAATAAAAGTGAGGGTCCATTACTCCAGCAAAGCCACCTTTTGATCCCAAGACCACTTTCAAGGAGGCCAGCTCACAGCTCAATACAATTGATTCCTATAATTGTCACATAATTAACCCATTTCCCCCACAAGTTAAACAACAGGGGTAAAAAAAAAAAAAAGAGCCAAATGCTTTTCGCTGAATCAAAAGCCAAAAATAACACAGACACTTGGAGACGGTTTGGTCCAGTCCCCTCATTGTACAGATGATAAAACTGGGTCCCAATGAGGGGAAGTAACTCAACCTAATATTAAGTCAGAACCAGAATCCGGTTTCTTTTATACCCCAACCTAATGCTGCCGCCTCTGCTATCTCTCCCAGTGAATGCAGGCCCTTTGCATTCTGGGAGAGATTAGGTCAGATCTTCCCCATTGAGGCGGTCTCTGATTAAAGTTCACATTCAAATAAAAATGCACAGTTTGAGCGGTGGTGGTGCACGCCTTTAATCCCAGTGCTCAGGAGGCAGAGGCAGGCGGATCTCTATGAGTTCAAGGCCAACCTGGGCTACAGAGTGAGTTCCAGGAAAGGTGCCAAAACTGCACAGAGAAACCCTGTCTCGGGGAAAAAAAAATGCAGTTTGACACATATAAGTCAACACTCGGTGAAATTTTAATATCAGATAAAAATAATATTTTTAGATATGTATGTGCCTTGTGAGCCTATATTTGTTATTTTTATGATCATTGGTAGTAGTAATTTGAGACAAGGGCTTATTATATAGCCCTCTAAAATTTGGCATGTAGATCAGGCTGACCTCGAACTCACATAGTTCCATCTGCCTCTGCCTCCCAAGTGCTAGGATTAAAGGAGTGTACCACCATACCCAGCTCATTTTTACAAAAAAATTAAATATACATATATTATAAATGTATATATAATGTATACATACACACACACACACACACACACACACACGCACATACACATGCACACGAGCGCATGCTAAAATTAGCTGCTCACTTGAAACTCTATGTAAATGTTGAAATTTGGGTATTTTTTTTTAAAAAAAAACAGTGCTTATTTTTACTTGCTAAACCTGGCAACCCTATATCCAAAAAGAAAAAAGGACTCACAGGTTGTTAAAAAAAGAAACTCTGATAATTCCATTCCAGCGTCTCAGTTTGCAGAAATGAGAAAGCTGATGGACAAAGAGAGCTGTGACTTGTCTAAGTTCCCACAGGGATTTAGTTTAAGATTAAAGGTTGACGACTTCCAGAGCTCATCTAACACATCACTGCAGGTGTGCCTCCCTCGAAGACAACTGGACTGACTGAGTGTATTTCAGTAGGAGAGCACTTCCCTAGCATGTGCAAGTTTGATCCTTAGCACTGGAAAAAAAAACCAAAAAAAAAAACCAAACCAAACCAAAACAAAACAAAACAAAAAACCCAACTTGTAAATGTTTCAAGAGTGAAGTTCTGAGAAGTCTTCTCCTATACAGTCAGTTTTCCTCCCTCTTAGGGCACAGCAGTACAATACGGGCTTTCGTCACCGTCAAAACAGCATCAGGCAACAGAGAATTATTAGAATATCTTTAGATCAGACTCAGAGTGCATCTGACCACTTAGAAGGCTTGTTAAAACAGGGATCAATGGGTCCCACCTAGGTTTCTGATGCAGGGGTCTGGGTGGGACTTACACGATGCATTCGTAACAAGCTCCTGGATGCTGCTCCAGGAACCACCTTGGAGAACCACTGATTTGGTTGATGCTGTCCTGTCTATCCTGTGAGTTCTTGACTGACCTAAGAAAACAAAGAGTTTTGTGCTTGATAATGTGTCTCAGTCATAGAAGAAACACCTTCTCTGTGTTATTAGAGACGTTTTATTATTATTTATTATTGGGTGAATATCTTCGGTGTGTATGTACATGTTCATATGTGCATGTGTGCTGGTTGGGTATAAATGTGTTTCTTTCTCAATTACCCCCTATCTTACTGTTTGAGATAGGTTTTCTTGCTGAAGCGGATACCATTTTGGCTAAACCAGCCAGCCAGCAAGCTCTAGGGATCCACATGTGTGGTGATACACTGTGCACCCCAATAAAGCTTGCCTAGGGATCAGAGGACAAAGCCAGCCACTGTATTAAACATAGAAGTCAGGCAATGGTAGCACACGCCTTTAATCCTAGCATTCGGGAGGCAGAGATTATTCCGGATCTCTATGAGTTCAAGGCCACACTGGGAACAGAGCCAGGCATGGTGGCACACACCTTTAATCTCAGCGCTAGGAAGGAAGGAAGATGGCAGGGCACAGAAAGGTATTTTAAGGCGTGAGTAAACAGGAAGTCTCTCTGGAGGCTGAGGTAAGAACGTGGCTGGCTTGTTCTGTTTCTCTGATCTTTGAGCTTTCACCCCAATATCTGACTCTGGGTGTTTTGTTTTGTTTCTTTTATTAATAAGACCTTTTAAGACTCGTGTTACACACATGTATCCAGGACTAGGGTTACAAACACGTATTTCATAGCATCCAGGTTTTTATGTGTGGTACTGGGGGTCCAAACTCAGGTTCTCATGCTTACCCAGCAAGTGCTTACTGACAGAACCATCTCCCTAGTGCTGGAGACTTCTTGGAGGGACTGAACCATTCTGAATAAGTTTGCTGAGCTGAGACCAATGGGATTGGGCCACAGCAATGAATAAGACAATAATGCGGCGAGTTTAGCTGAGAACGGAAAGAGAAAGCAGGAGCAAGGAACCACGTGAACAGTTTTGTGAAGAAGCTGAAACTACACTGCCGTCGGAATGTTCTGGGGCTATTTCATACCTTTTGTTTTTTTTCCTCCAAACATAGCTGTCCAATTATGTGGCTAATTGCAGCTGAATGAGACACTCTGTTGAGATTATTCAGGTCAATACTCGAAGTTTTGAGGGCTTTGTTCAGTCACATTGGTGGGAACTCAGCGCCCTATTTCCACCATGGAACTGGGGGCTCCTGGGTACAGCGGGCTCCTGTTGCTCCTCCTCTCTGTGAGCTGCCTGGTCCCTGCCCACGAAACAACACGCTCATTGTTACACCTCTCTTGGCTCCTGCAGGAAACCAAGCTTCTGAGTCCACGCTTCTCATCTCTTTTCTCCTTCCACTGGCCCTTGCCCAGCTCTGAGCTCCAAGGCTGAGAAGCATTTCTGGTGAGAGTGTCTCCTGCTTTGCACATAGCTGTGTATCCATGTCGTGACTATTCATCTTTTACCTAATAGCATAACTCAATTCTAAAATAACTGGGGTAAATGTTATTTTTTTAATCAAATTATATCTCCACACTGAGGCATCGGAGAGTTCGAGGGGAAGAACAGGCTTTTCTTGAGAAATTCAGGTGGCCGTGGTATAATTCCATGAACAAAGCTTAATTAGAAAATATACACAGCAGTGAATAAAGAGCAAGGGGTGGGGTGGGCAGAGAAACCCTCCATCACCCCGTAGCTGAGGCAAGAGTCATCCCTGCTCAATGCTTATGAGTCCCCAGGAGCTCATTTCAAGCTTGCCCGAAGGCAGAGTTCCATACAGCTAGGCACTTCACACAAAGGGAAATGTTTCCATTAATATAGCTGGCAGCCTAGCAGCCCTTCCAGAATACCGGAATGGCACCTCATCCCACACAGTGTGATAGTAGAAAAAGCAGATTTCACCTTTCAGCTAAAAATTCAGGAGATGGGAATTAGTATTGGCTCCTTTAAGGATACAGGGCTGTGGGTAGTTGAATGTAGGGTTCTTGTTTCCTCTCGGCCTTTCACCGGCCTCTCACCGGCCTGTGATCCCTTGGAGAGGAAGTGGAGCCCAGGAGAGGCCGGGAATGGAGAACTGTGATAGATTAGGAATAAATGAAGCCATTGATGTGCAGTAAAGGGGAGGCTGGCTTGGTCCCAGGCTTTCTTGCTGCTGTATCTCAGAGCTTTCATGGGGATGGTCAGATACTGTCTTGGGAAGCGACTGCCCATTATTTAAGAGAACACAGTTGAGCAAATTGATCCGTAAGATTAAAGTGTGCTAGAAGAGAGAGGTGAAGGCACCCATCAATCACGGCCCCAAGAGGTACTTCCCAGGAATGCGCCCTGTGGTTTGGACTCAGAGGGCTATGACCAACCCTCAAAGGGTTCCTAGCAGTGACGTATGTGTTGTAACTTCTATTGTTGACTTGGGGGACCTGTGGAGATTCCTGCTGTCAAACTCTCCCACTCATTCATTCTGTTTTTTTAAAAAAACAATTTTTAGATTTATTAATTTTATTTTATGTGTCTAAGTGTTGTGTCTACAAGTATTTATGTGCACCATGTGCATGCCTGTTGCTCATGGGGTCAGAAGAGGGTGTCAGAGTCTCTGGAACTAGAGTTATAGATGGTTGTAAACCACTTGTGGGTGTTGGGAACTGAACCTGGGCCCTCTGTAAGAGCAACAGGTGCCTTTAGCTGCTGAGCCATCTCTCTAGCTCCTTAGTGTTGTGTTATTTTTGAGACAGAGCCTTGCTATGTAGCTTAAGCTGTCTTGGAATTTACTATGCAGCAAGGCTAGCCTGGAACTCTCTATTCTCTTGCTTCAGGCTCCTTAGTACAGGAATACAGACCTATGCTACCACACTCAGCTTCCTTTTGTTCTCCAAACTAACATACACATACACAAAAAGTCTTCAAAATATAAACTCTTTTGGAGAAAGGTAGTTCAGCTCCTCTAGTGGGTCCTTATGTTTCTGACCTTCTGATTAGTTCTCTTCAAAGCATTAAAGAGATCCAACCCTCACCCTAAAGGAAACATCCCACACAAGCCTCAGATCCTTTCTCTGCCTGCCCCATCACATTCATGTGGAGGGCCCAAAACAGCTTGACCACATAGCTACCATGACAGGCTTAGAGGCCCAGACACAGCTGCCATGACAGGCTTACTGGCAGGCAACACCCTGATCCAGGAAAAGTCATAAGCTGACACCACCCAGGGATCCACCCAGAGATGGACCAGCATCTAAGGGAAAGAGCCTGACATCCCAAACATTCCAACCATCAGATAAGATTAGATAAGGTTGACAGATGTCCCTGAGCCTAGCACACACCTATTCCCCTTTTACAGATACCCCTAAACAAATGTCAGCCAATCAGGGTCCTGAACTCCGGAAATCCCCTCACCCCAACCTCTGCTATGAAAGAAAAACCACCCTGCCTGGGCTCCAAACTCTCCACTCTTAGCGCTGCTGCGTCAGGCAGACAGAGTCCAAGCTTGAGCCTGAATAAAGGCTCTTTGCTTTTACATACAGGATTTGGTCTCCATGGTGGTCTTTGGGGGGGAGGGGTTCCCGTGACCTGAGCATAACAATTCACACATTCACAGGCTGAGCTCAAGACTCAAGCATAGCCCAAAAGCTGTTTACTTCTAAAAGTCTTGAAGTAGTTTCCTGAATTCAAGGTGTCTTAGGTTTGTTTTGTTTTTGTTTTTTGTTTTTCCTGTTGCTCTGATAAAATAGTCTGACCAAAGCAATGTGAGGGAGGAAGGGCATGTTTTGGCTCACAGTTCAAGGTACATCCACCATGGTGGAGAAGTCAACACAGCAGGAGCTTGAAGGAACTGGTTCCATTGCATTCATAATCAGGGAGCAGAGAATGATGAATGAATGCATGCTTGCTAGTGCTCACTTCTCTATCTCATCCAGTCTGGTATCCAGACTTGGAAATGGGTATCACCATAGTAGGCAGGTCTTCCCACCTCAGTGTAATCAAGATACACACTCCCACAGGCATGTGCAAAGGCTCTTCTTCTAGGTGATTCTAGATTAAAACTAGCAGTCACATGACTATGCATGTTGCTTGTTATACTGGCCACAAACAGACTGCTTGCTTTGTGTCCATGTCTTGTTTCTATAGCTCCTCTTCTAGGCCTTGACCTCTGATCTTTTGTGATTTCTCTGAGCCCCAGTAAATATTTTTCACTTAAATTTGTCAACGTTGGTCTCTGTGGCTGGCAGCCAAGACTCCTCCTGACTGATGGAGTTCCTTGCTCCTTGGAGTGCCTCCTGGCTCTCACATCTCTAAGAGAGGTATATTCTTGTTTTGCTGATTAAGGAAGCTAAAGGCGTACAACTTGGTTGGGGAGCCCACCACAACAGACTTCATGGAACTGTCTCAGGTAGTAATGAATACTTCAGAGCTCAGAGACCATCTTTACATAATCTTATTTGATCCTCAAAAATTACCCTATACATTAGGTGGCTGAATTATCCATCTTTAAAATGAAGGAAGATGCTTAGGAGTTAGAGCCAACATCTCAGATCTGAATTAAGGTTTTGTGCCTTCCCAGAGCATCAGTGGTCTATGGCAGCCTACTGTCAGGGGATATTTTGATACAGAAAGAAGTATGTGCGATAAAGAAGTCAGTCTGTTGTAACAAGTTTTCTCTCTCCCACCAGCCAAGCTCCCAAATAATGACACAGAAACTTCCCATTAATTATGAAAGCTTGGCCTTTAGCTTAGGTTGGTTTTCAACTAGCTCTTATAACTTAAATTAACCCATATTTTTAGTAATCTATGTCCTACCACGTGGCTTTTACCTCTATCCCATTCTGTGTAGCCGACTCGTTCCCCATCTGGCTGGCATCTTCCCTTTCTTCTTCCCAGCATTCTCTCTCTGCCCGGAAGTCCACCTATCTCTCCTGCCTACTAGTCATTGGCCGTTCAGCTTTTTATTACACCAATCACAGCAATACATCCTCACGGTGTACAAATATCCCACAACAGTCTCTATCTTTTGAATTAATGCAGAAGCAAGGAATCAATTTCTCCTAAGAGTACAGTGGACTGAAGGGATTTGGGGCAAAGCAGGTGAATGAAAGAACACAAGAAGGAGATAGATTAGCCTAAAATAGAAGAAACTGAGGCTTGATTTCAAGGGGGAAAGTGGTGAAGAAGATACTTGTGAACATCCATGTTAGCTCTGAGACGGACACCCTACTAAGTGTTTTGTCTAAATGAAATGCTTACACCCTGTCATCCTATAAGGTAGATACGTATCAAGATGAGTAGATTTGCTACTATTATCACTTTATAAATCCAGAAACTAAGCCACAGACAAGTCAGCTTGCCTGAAGTCTTAATGCTTGACCAAGGCAAGTGGTAGAGCTGGATTTGAACCCAGCTAGCATGGTTCTGCCTTCTGTATGCTTAATCTCTATTCCACTGTGGTTTTTCTAATGAGCAAGTTAGCACAGAGAAACCCACTTAAAGTAGAAGGAAACTGAGGTGTCTGAGCTCCAGGTAAAAGTTACATCAGTCGAGCTGGTCACTAAGTGTGCTGGTCATCGTTGTTGCTGTTGCTATGACTACATAGCTGAGAAAATCAACTTAAAGGGGAAAGCTTTATTTTGGTGCAACTTCAAAAATATAGATGCATGGTTGAATGGCTCTATTGCTCTTAGATCTGTAACAATGCAGAGCCATTACAGCAGAAGGGTACAATGAAAGGAAGCTGCTACATCAGGACATCCTAGAAGCAGAGAGACGAGAGGCCGGGAATAAGATACATCTTCAAAGCATTTCCAGCAGCCTATTTCTTCCCCACTTCTTCCTGTCCATTCAGCTATGAACTCACCAGTAGTTTAATCTATGATGATGTTATATCCCTAACGGTCTACCTACCTCTCAAACGCACACCAGTTAGCCATACGTCTTTAGCACGTGAGCCTTCTGAAAACATCATGAGGTTCAAATCATAAGATAAAAGAATACCAGGAAAGGATGAGCTGAGCAAATGGAAGAGCAGAGGGACATCTCCCCATTAGCTTAGCGTCAGCTCAAGCCTGTCCAAGTAGGAGGAGTGTGGATGTGGATCCTGCTCTGTCTCCCATGAGCCAAGTCATCTTGGGCAAGTCACATAGCATCAGTACCATGCTGAGAAGTGGCCTGCATCAGAATCAGGATATTCTGTTCCTTCAACAGGATAGGAAGATGGGTTTCTTGCCAAGGCCGGGATATGCAAGTGAGCAACAGATGTCTCTCTGGGGAAAGGAGGATACATCAGGGAGGTGCAGAACAAGGACCCCCAGTAGACTCTGCAGGAGATCTGAGCACAGTTGGTGGCCTCTAGCTACAAAAAAGCCCTTAGCCCACATGAGGCCAGGATGTATCACAGGAAAAGCCCCCCACCCCAGAGTTCTGGGAGCAGGCATAGACCAGGGAGTTCCAGGGCCTAAGTGGTTAGTTCTGGCAATAAGACCCAGGACGACAAACATACAAACAAGGAAGATGAAGCAGAGCTGAGCAAGTGGGAATCCAGTGAGTGCTTGGACAGCGAGGCCAGAGGAGGTAGCAGGAAAGCCACAAGGAGCTGGCTGTGGCCTGGCTTTCAAAAGAATGGAACATTGGTAAGGAACAATGCTGTTCCTGGCACCCCAGGCCTCCATATAGTGTGCCTCAGAATTTAGTGGGCATCAGAATCACCTGAGGGACTTTGTTAAGTGCTAATTTCTAGACTCTAACTCCAAAATTTCTGGTTGGGGGTCTGGCACAGGGGCCTGAGAATTTGTATCCAGATCCATTCCCTTCCTGTCTCTCATTTGATTTGGCCAATCAGCATTTTATTTATCAATCAATCATAGCAACATCTATTCATAGCATACAGGACATCCCACAGCAATTTTAATTTTCATATTCTGTGCATATCCACACGGGACACAGTGGCACACAGAGAGCTGAATGTGAACTTTCAACTTGCTTCTAGATTCATCCCTGACACTGGGAAGTTGGGGAGACTTTGCACCCCTCGTTTAACTTAATTCCCCCGTCAGTCAACTGATACCCAGCAGGCTTAGCTCTGGCCTGTGCATGGACGCCAATCAAATGAAATGAGGGGAAGTACTCTTAAAGCCCCAGGAATGCTGTAGACTCAGGGGCTGCCACTGCAGAGATTTCTCCCCGTTGTTTCCTTTGTCTGTTTTAACTTTGATCCAGCCTTTGGATGGCAAATATAAGACAAGAGATACTCCTGACTTGACCTTGAGAAAGGAAATCACTTTCGAAAGCTCTTTGGGGAAATGCTTAGCCTGTATGTGACTTGAGATCAAATCACAGAGTCCTTGATGCTGATAATAAAATTAATAGACTCATATCAAAAGGGAGCAGAGGTCTCATAATATTGACATCATCATCCAGCATGGGACCTTGCTGCACGGATCCTCTCGAGTGAGGCAAATGATTAACTCTGAAAGGGTCCAAAGTGCCACTGTCAGCTAAAATGTGTCTTCCTTGCTTTATGGATGGATGTGCAGCTGATTTTTGGACCAAAGTATAGGAACTTCATATTCATCACTGTTTAACTTTATTAAATCTTATCCTTTGGGAAACAAAGACAAAGACGGGCTACATAGAAGGACAGCTAAATTTAGTCATGACAGTTTGGGAGCAGAAGCAGGACCAAGGCAGAATTTAAGGACTATTTATCTTTTCATAAGCAAACCCATTTTTTTTTTATAAGCTAGCTTAAAAAGTAACAAGTTTCATTGATGTTTTCATACATACTCTGTTAGTCCCGCCTACTTCCTGCCTAGCCACTGGCCAATCAGTGTTTTATTAGCAACACATTTGCCATACAGAACATCCCACAGCAATACTCTGTTTGGGTTGATCCCCTTTCCCACTATTCCTTCCCATCTTCCTGTCCCCCTTTCCCCCCACCATTTGTACCTTCCCTCCCCTCTCCCAGTATTCTCCTTTTCACTTTCCTATCATGTGTGTGTTCTATTATCTTCTCCATTCTGCTTCCTCCAAACATTTCCTCCTCCCCATGGTCCCTTTCTAATTTCACGACCTATGCTCATACTCACGTGCATATAACCACACATATGTAAACCTTGGAAGCCAGAGTATGGATTTATCTGTCTGAGCCTGGGTTACTGAGGGATGTTTTTATGACTGACTCTAGTAGTGAGCAGCATTGCTCGGGTGCTCTTGAGTGAACCCTCCTAAGTGTTCGTGGCAGCCGATACTCAAAGATATTTAGATGCAACACCTTCTGCAAATGCTGTTTTGCAGCCAAGTGGCAGAAATAGGTGGCAGCTTCCATTCAGGCCTGTGGTCACTTTCCGCTTAAGCTCACTGCTGCCAAACTATGACTTTAATCCTCAGAACTGACTCCAAACCCAGGCTGTTTCCAGTTCCCGGAGGTCCTGGAGCACGGCATAGGCTCACCTATCTCTTTTGCGATCTGCTTGTTTCTCGAGGATGCAGCCTATCTGGGCTGGGAGGCTCATACACTAGAACAACTTTTCCCATCACGTTCTCTTCGCTGGCTTCTTCACCTGGCCTTGCTCACATTTGTCCTACCCTCTGAAGTTCATGACCTGTCCTTGGTGGGAATATGAAAGCACACAGGAAAGAGATAAAGAGTACATCTGCTCGGTGCTCGCAGGAACCTGAAGGATCGAGGAGCCAGAGAAGGAGGAAGACATCAGGGGCCAGCCACCCAGCTATACAGCAAGCCACGGAGTAAGAGGTGTCTTTGGATCCTGTATTTCAAGAAGCTCTCAAAAGAACTTATTAAGACCACACAACCACCGAACCAGAGCACCAGAATCGTAAGTATACACCTCACAGACTGAGAACAGGGGTGGTCAGCTTGCCCAGGGAACCAGATTTTTAGTTTCTCATTTCCCGGTGCTTGAAGTTTCTCATTTCTGAGGCTTAGAGGTGTAAGCCTGAAGGGTTAGGGTCTCACACCATTTGCACTGAGCAGAGAAAGAGATGAGTAGACGCCAGCGGAAAAATACAGGCAACAACATAAAGGCCTATATGACAACACCAGAACCTACCGACCCTACAATTGTAAGTCCTGAACATACCAAGGCAGAAGAAACAGAAGAAATTAATCCTAACAATGACTTAAAGAAGATGATAGAGGCCCTTAAAGAAGAAATAAAAAATATTCTTAAAGAGGAAATAAAAAATTTCCTCAAAGAGGAAATGAAAATCTCCATTAAAGAGGAAATAAAAAATTCCCTTAAAGAGGAAATGAAAAACTCCATTAAAGAGGGAATAAAAAACTCCCTTAAAGAGGAAATGAAAAACTCCATTAAAGAGGAAATAAAAAACTTCCTTAAAGAGGAAATAAAAAATTCCCTTAAAGAAATGGAAGAAAAAACAAACAAAAAATTGGAAGAAAGCAAAGAAAGCCAAGAAAAAATAATTAAACAGATGAAAGAAACATTCCAAGATCTGAAAAAAGAAATTGAGACAACAAAGAAAACACAAGCTGAGGGAATGCTGGAAATAGAAATCCTGACTAAACGAACAGGAACTACAGAAACAAGTATAAACAACCGAATACAAGAGATGGAACAGAGAATCTCTGACACTGAAGACACAATAGAGAAAATAGATTCGTCAGTCAAAGAAAACACTAAAGACAAAAAAGTCATAACACAAAATGTCCAAAAAATCTGGGACACCATGAAAAGACCAAACCTAAGAATAATAGGGATAGAAGAAGGGGAAGAATACCAACTCAAAGGCACAGAAAATATATTCAACAAAATCATAGAAGAAAACTTTCCTAACCTAAAGAAAGAAATACCTATGAAGATACAAGAAGCTTACAGAACACCAAATAGGCTGGATCCAAAAAGAAAGTCATCTCGCCACATAATAATCAAAACATTAAACATACAGATCAAAGAAAAAATATTAAGAGCTGCAAAGGAGAAAGACCAAGTAACATATAAAGGCAAACCTGTCAGAATAACACCAGATTTCTCAATAGAGACTATGCAAGCTAGAAGATCCTGGACAAATGTTATGCAGACACTAAGAGACCACGGATGCCAACCTAGACTATTATATCCAGCAAAACTCTCAATCACCATAGGCGGAGTAAACAAAATATTCCATGATAAGAAATGCTTGAGTGTCTGACTTTTAAGGAGCCCAAGAGCTATGAAACCTGACTAACTTCCTTGCTTAGGAGACATCAGGATTGCTGCTGCTCTCTCTCTACCATGGCACCCACTGAAGCTAAAACAACACACGGACCTTTGGTAATAAAGCCAGGGGCAGGACAGGAGAAACACCCTCTTTGGCACAACAGTGTCTAGGAAACTGGTTACCAGGGACTTAGCATTGGCAGGATGAAAGGGTTGATCAGCTTTTATTAATTTATTTTATGTATCTGAGTGTTTTACCTGCCTGTATGTGTATGAACCACGTTAGTGAAGTGCCTGAGACAGTCAGAAGAACGTGTCAGATTCCCTGGAACTGGAATTACAGGTGACTGTAAGCCAGTGGTTCTCAACCTGTGGGTCATGACCCTTTGGGGTCATATATCAGATATCCTGCATATCAGTTATTTGCATTGCAATTCATAATAGTAGCCATATTTCAGTTATGAAGTAGCAACAGAAATAATTTTAGGGTTGGGGGGTCACAACAACATGAGGAACTGTATTAAAGGGTCACAGCCTTAGGAAGGTTGAGACCTGCTGCTGGAAGCTGCCATGTGGGTACTGGGAATTGTACCCAGGACCTCTGCAAAGAGCAGTCAATGCTCTAACCACTGATCTAGCCCAAGATCTGATCATTTGTCTACCTCTCATTGCAATGTTAGATGGTGATGAATGGCCATCACTTTCTCCATCCCCTCTTTACCACTCTCTAATTATGGAAAATTTCAAGAACTTAATTCATTCTGTCCCCCTTCAAGGGTTGGTGACTTGGAGCACCTGGTAGCCTATAAGAAATGACCCTGCCAGGCAGTGGTGGCACATGCCTTAAATCCCAGAACTTGGGAGACAGAGGCAAGTGGATCTCTGAGTTCAAGGCCAGCCTGGTCTTAAAGAGTGCCAGGACAGCCAGGACTACACAAAGAAACCTAACCCTGTCTTGAAATCTAACCCCCCTCCAAAAAAAAGAAATGGCCCTAAATGTATTGAAGAGTCTGCAAGATTGAGTTGGATGGAGTAGCTGATCCACTCCCTGAATTCCACAGTCCTGGCAATGCTGTGTGTGTCGTAACAGGGCATGGAAGGGAGCGGCAAAGGCTTATGTGAGTTTTCCTGTGATCTAAAGTATGCTCTGCTGGCCCCAGCAAGAGTTCCCTGGCGAGGGATGCATCATGCCTCCCATCACTCCACCCTGCCCCTTTGATAAGGCTTCTCGGCCTCCTTTCTCTGGCAGGCTGCCAACTCCCTGACACCAGGGTGTCAACTGATTCCCATGGTGCTGTGAGACCCACTATATTCCATAATTTCAGGTTCACAAATCCATATTAACCGCTGGCTGTTGATGTGGCATTGGGAACAACCCTGGGCTGCGGCACTGAACAAGATGGTATCTCTTCTCGTGAGCCTCCCATTTTTGTGGTGGAGTTCAGGCGGTTAGTGATTATCACCTATTGTGAATGATGACAGTAATATGTCCCATAAAGAGGAGCCTCAGGCACAGGCAGATGTCCTTTAGAGAGAGTGGTGTTCCATCTTAGCTCTAGAAGTGATTGGGATTGTCCCGGTGCAGATGGAGAGAAGGTAAGAGTGTCACCGAAAGAGATAAGGATGTAGGTGTCTAAGCAGATAAACAAGAAACAAAATGATCCTTCTTCTGTGCTGATGTGGAGCGATTTGGTGGGAAACTGGGAAGATGGACAAGAACAAGGTCACTCAAGGCCTTGGAGACTGTGTATACTTGAGGATTTTATTCTGTGGTCAAGAGCAAGTGGATTATGAGCTTTAAGTGGTGTGTGTGTGTGTGTGTGTGTGTGTGTGTGTGTGTGTGTGTATGAGAGAGAGAATGCATGAGAGTGTGTTGTGAGAGAATGTGTGTGAGTGAGTGTGTGAGTGTGTGTGTGTGAGTGAGTGTGTGTGTGAGTGAGTGTGTGTGTGAGTGAGTGTGTGTGTGAGTGAGTGTGTGTGTGTGAGAGAGAGTGTGTGTGTGAAAGAGTGTGTGTGTGTGTGTGTGTGTGTGTGTGAGAGAGAGAGAGAATGCATGAGAGTGTGTTGTGAGAGAATGTGTGTGAGTGTGTGTAAGTGTGTGTGTGAGAATGTGTGTGTGTGTGTGAGAGAGTGTGTGTGTGAGAGTGTATGTATGTATGTGAGTGTGTGAGAGAAAATGTGTGTCTGAGAGAGAGTGTGTGTGTGAGAGAGAGAGAGAGAGTTTTGTGTGTGTGTGTGTGTGTGTGTGTAGGAGACAGGTTCAGTTGGTAAAGTGCCAGCCACACAAACATGAGGACCTGAATTAGGATATCCAGCACCCACATAAAAAACCAGTGACATCTTTGACCTGAGTGAGTGGTGACTAGAGAGAGGAGGACCTGGGGCTTGTTGGCCAGGCAATCCAGTGAGAGAGTTTATCTCAAAAGAGAAGTTGGAGAGGGATCAAGGAAAACACCTAGTCTGCCTCTGGCATCCAGGCATACACATTCCTACACACAAACATACACTGTTTTCTTCTGTGAAATAATTAGATTTTATAATAGGAATGATTAGATTTTTGTTTAAAAATATTAAATGGATAGAGAATGGAAAACAGACTGCGAAGGGTTAAGAGTGTAAGCCCCTCAAGGCATGGAAGTGGCCAGACCCCACCCCAGAGGACCTCGACTCAGGTCCCACCTACAGAACACTCTAATAGCCAAACCCAGCACAGGCAGGCAGTCAAGCTCCACCCTACGGAGTAAAAAGCCTGAGCTCAGTTCCAGGCCTTGAAATCCCACCAACCCCTGAGCTGAAAAACCCACCAGTCCCTGAGCTTGCCCCAAGCTCAGGCCTTGAAATCCCACCAATCCCCACCCTGGAAAGCTCTGCTCTCCCTGAAACCCTATACAAAGCCTGCTCAGTTCTTTGCTGCTTCTCACCCAAGCAGAGGCAGCCACCCTCTTGGGTCTTTCCCAATAAATCTCTTGTGTGACGTTTGTTGTGTGGTGTGACTTTGTGGTATTCCTGGCTCCCAGCTGCCAGGATACCTTCCCCCTCAGAGCTGTAACACTTACAAAGAGGTCACGTGGTGAGGCCTATCTTACATATTATAAGGTGTCTATGGTGCTGAAGAAATGTGAGTAAACTTCCAAGCCAATGAAGAGGTCAGTTATCCAGACATGGGAGTTAGCTTCATATACGGAGGAGAGAACCGTGTGACACAGCCTGCAGAACTGCCCTTTGCTGATGTAAGGGTACCAGAAGAGACCAAGTATGGGAGAGAAACAGGGCTGTGCTTTGGGACTGTTGCATTTCAGAGCTGCTGGGAATCACCATGCACCTCCTGGTGACATGTGTCAGGACCCTGGCGAAAGCCACCCAGAAATGGACCTCCAATCACAGACGAGCCTAGACAATGACTCTGGTACCTGGAATAACTGAAGTATGTGTCTAAAGGCAAAAGAGGGATTGCAAGTAGATGTAAAAGAACTATATTAAGCCATATGAAGGCAAAGTCACAGAATACTTCTTTAAAATCCATTTTGCTGAGCTAGACATGCGGCATATGCTATAATCCACTACTTGGAAGGCTATGTTGTGGAATATTTAACTATGTAAAGATATGTTACATTTGTTTATGTTGCAGAATATCACTTTAACTATGTAAAGGTGTGTTACATTCGTTTCTGCTGTGTTTGTTTAATTATGTAAAAATGTGTTGCTGTTTTACCTTGCCTGCCTAAGGCACCTGATTGGTCTAATAAGAAGCTGAATGGCCAATAGCTAGGCAATAGAGTAACAGCAGGGGCTGGCGTTGGTGGGCAGAGAGAATAAGTAGGAGGAATCTAGGCTCGAGAGAGGAAAGAAGAGGAGAGAGGAGAGAGAATGAGGAAGAAACAGAGGGAGACACCTAGGGCCAGCCAGCCAGACAGACAGACAGACAGACATGGAGTAGGACATACATACAGAGTGAAAGAAAAGTAAAAAGCCCTGAGGCAAAAATGTAGATGAATAGGAACAGGTTAAAATAAGTTCTAAGAGCCGGTGGGACAGGCACAAAATAAAGCCAAACATTTATAACTGGTAATGAGTCTCTGTGTCCTGATTTGGGAGCTGGTTGATTGCCCAAAAGAAAGCCTGCTACAAGGCTGAGACAGGAGGATTGCTGCAAGTTGAAACCAGCTTGGGCTACATAGTTAAGACTCTGTCTCCAAAACCATATCCATTTTATAACATACTTTAAAAAATAAGTCACGTAAAATAAGACTCACCATTTTCAAGTGTTTAGCAGAACAGTTCCCAGTACCTACAGGATGTACTGCTCTCATCTCTGTCTAATTCTAGAACACTTCCAGCACTTCTGAAAGAAACCATTTGCTCAGTAAATCATCTCTTCCTTTCCTGTTTCTTGTACTTGTACCCAGTCACCTACTTTCTGTCTGTAGAGCTACTGAGACTTGTGAAAACGGAATCATGATCTGTATATCTTAATGGCATGTTTTCAAGGCTCATCCACATTGAAGCATGTATTTATGCCTCATTCCTTTTAAGTTTTAATAACCCCTTGTGAGTATAAGACACATTTTATTTATTCAGTCAGGTATTGGGTTGTTTCACAGTTGACTGCTGTAATCAATGCTACTATTAACATTCATAAGCAAGTGCATAAGCACCTGCTTTTAGTTCTCTTGGGAACATTCCTAGGTATGAAATTCCTGGGTCCTGTGGCTCATTCTATGTATGAATTTTTTAATAATGGCCAAGATTTTTTTCCCATAGTGGACCACATCAATTTACATTCCCATTAATAATGTGATTAACATTTCTGTTTCTTCTCATCCCCCTCCCTTTCTATGGTTTGGATGTGTCCACCAAAGTTTGTGTTATTTCCCAATGTGGCAGTGTTCAGGGTTGGGACCTTTAAGAGTTGGTAAGTCCATGAGCCCTGTTCTTACATGAATAGATTAAGGCCGTTATCACCAGTGTGGGGTCCTGGTAAAGGGGGATATTTACTCTCCTCTGCTCCCTCTCCTGCTGTTTGCATAAAGGGATAAGATTTTATAATTCTCTTCTACCAACTTGATATCTGAGAATGATAAAGTGCCCATGTTGTCACCTGAAGGTAAGCAGAAGGTCTATGTCACACTCACATGTAGTACATTCTCTTTGAATAATTGTCAACGGCCCCTAAATCAGCACCTCACCATGACAAGAAGCCCATTTCCTAACTCCTGGGAGCTATGAGTAGGACTCTTAGGGAAAGAAAGAGACAGCTACGTTTGTTACTGTTCATTTTCAGCTTTTAATTTTTTTTTCCTGATCTACTTGGTTTACAAGTAAGGAAACCTTCTTAAGTCTCTCATTTCAACATCCTTCTACCAACTCCCTCAGAAAATATCGCTCAGGTGTTTTATTAGTTCCTCCCCTCCCCACACCATGTCTCCCCCACCCCAGTCTCCTTGCCAACTGCAGCCTCTTCATGCAGCGGTCTTGGTGTTCTTGACTCAGTAGCTACTATGCTTGTGGTATTAGCAGAGCAGATACATCGGCCCAAAGACACACAGTGTCTTATGCTCCACACAGGTGGACACAGAGGAGTAGCCTTAGAGGCACTTCAAATCCTTGGCAGGGGCAACCAACGCAAGTGCCACCCTCTTTACTAGAGAATTCTTTGGCTGTGCTACCACTATTGCCATCTTATTGATTCCCTCTCCTTGTCTCTCCGTGTACTACTTCCCACCTGTCTTAGGGTTCCAGTTGCTGTGAAGAGACACCATGACCACAGCAACTCTTGTAAAGGAAAACATTTGGTTGGGGTGGCTCGTTTACAGTTTCAGAGGTTTAGTCCATTATCATCATGGTGGGAAGCACAGCCGCTTGCAGGCAGATATGGTGCTGAAGAAGGAGCTGAGAGGTCTACATCTTCATCTGCAAGCAACAGGAAGTGAACTGTGTGCCACACTAAGCATGGCTTGAGCACAGGAGACCTCAAAGCCTACCTTCCACAGTGACACACTTCCTCTAACAAGGCCACACCTACTCCAACAAAGCTACTCCTCTTAATAGTGCCACTCCCTTTGGGGGCCATTTTCTTTCAAACGAGGTGGAGAATTTTGAAGTTGGACTGAATGTATTTTTGCACTATGACATGGCTACAAGCCTTTGGGCCCAGGGAGTTGGAGTGTGGTGGTTTAAAAAAAAATGGCCCCCAAAGGGAGTGGCACTATTAGGTGTGCCTTTGTTGTAGTAGGTATAGCCTTGTTGGAGGAAGTGTATCACTGTGGAGGCGGGCTTTGAGGTCTTGTATATGTTCAAGCCATGCCTAGTGTCTCAGCCCACTTCCTGCTGCCTGTGAATCAAGATGTAAGAACTCTCTGCTTCTTTTCCAGCACCATGTCTGCCTGCATGCTGCCACATTCCACCACAATAATGGAATAAACCTCTGAACTGCAAGCCAACCCCAATTAAATGTTTTCCTTTATAAGAGTTGCTGTGGTCATGGTATCTCTTCACTGCAATGGAAACTCCAACTAAGACAGAATTTGGTTTCAGGGACTGGGGTATTGCTCTGATAGGCCTGACCATGTTTTTGTTTGGAAGAATTTGAACTTTGGTGCTTTGTATTAAGACAGCAGTGGAATGCTTTAAGCACTGCTTAATGGGCCATACTAGTAGGAGCATGGAAGACAATGGTGCTGAGAATTATTTGATCTGTGTGAGGCTGTCTCAAGAGGTTTCAGAGGAGAAGAATTTTATTATGCTGCCTAGAGATTGTTCTTGTAATATTTTGGTGAAGAAAGTGGCTGTTTTTTGCCCTTGTCTGAAAAGTCTGCCTGAGGCTAAAGTGAAGAGTTTTGGATTAATTGGCAGAGGAAATCTCAAAACAACCTAGTATAGACTCTGTTGTGTGGTTATTAGTGGAAACGCTAACAAAGATTTATAATGAAAAGGAGCAAGCTGAGAAGGGTAAATTACAAAATGTAAAATCTTAGGAGAAAAGGAGAACCAGAAGTGTTCAAGGAGATAAACAGATTAAGAAATGGAATAAAGGGAGTGGTGACCTTAGGGCAAGATCCCACCTAGCTAAATTTCCAATTTGTGAAGAGGGATTAAAGAAAAGCTTAGAGCTAGATGTGGTGGTGCATGCTTTTCATCCCAGCACTCAGAAGGCAGGCTGGCAGATTTCTGAGTTTGAGGCCAGCCTGGTCAATAGAGCAAGTGTTTCCTCAACTGCTAGGCCTCCAATAGGCCCAATTCATGGTAGACCAGTACCTGGGTCTCACTCTCTTTCTCAAGGACACATTGACCCAGCATCCTCAGGTTTGGGGAGCTCCAGCACCATGATTTGTCCCCAAACATCTGGAAGAGCCACCTTCCACAGTCCGACCCTCACTCTCTCTGACTTCTCCTCCAAGAAGTGTTAAGTATTAAGGTGCTGAATCGAGCAGCCTCATTCCCTGGACACAACTGCACTTTTCAGGGGATCCTAGCTGCCTCTATCAACCTTAGAGTCTCATGGAATTTGAGTAGCCATTGCAACAACCAATATTTTCACAGTGTCTAAACTGTCAAGGGAGAGATTCCCTCTTAATGCTCCCATCTGCCCTTTCTCTTTCCTTTATACAGAAACCACCACTTTTTTTTCGATCTATTATAGGGCTTTTCAGGAACCAAGTAATGGATTTCCATTCTAAATAGTGAATTGGAAGAGAGCCATTTGTTGAAATAATGGAATACTGGAATCCTTTGCTTGAAGATGTCCTCCATGGCTTTGTGTCAAGAAAAGAGAAATGGGATCAAGGAACCATTTTATATGGGCTTCCCCATCAAGTAATAATAGGAACAACTGATACTCCTTAGGAAAACCAGAAGATATTCTAGAATGACTCGAATAACCTAAGCTGGAATGTAAAAGCCCGGAGGTGTGAAGGAGGAGGGCTGGCGGTCCAGGACATGGGCTATGAGTGTGTTGGTGAAACACCACTCCCCCCTCCCCAGGCTCTGTCTGCAGTGCTGTGTCCTGCCAGTCTGCTGAGACCAGTCTTTTTCTTACTCAAGGCTGCCATAGATGTGACATGAGCCATCCCCTGGACACTTCTGTCCCTAACTGTCCTTCTATCCTGATGCGACACATGTGCTCTGAGCAGGTGGGAGTTAGTTGCCCATCATTATGCATACTATATATTCTCAGGAGGAGTACTTGCTGTCATCTCCTCCTGTCAATTGTGTGAAGGGGCTCCAGTCTGCCAGAGACTATCATACCAGCCACTGGCTAAATTATTCCACATTTCTCTTTTTTATCTTTGCACAGGAGGAAAACACGGCCCAGGAAAGAGACTTTCCCAAATACACAAACAAAAGAAAATAATATACTTATGACTAGACGTCAGATTTGCTTCCAAGACTCTTGGTTGCTTCTTGTTGTGTAGATGGCGTTTTTAGAAGTTAAAAACACTTGGCATTTTTTCAGGCTTATGCACCTCCAGTGCCCTCTCCAAAGCCACTGTTGTTTTAAGGCAGTTTCACTCTCTAGCTGGCCGGGAACTCACCGTGTAGCCCAGCCTGGCCTACATCTCACAACGGTCCTCTTGTCTCCACTCCCAAGGGCTGGGACACAGATGTGCTGCAGCATGCCTGGCTTCTGTGGCCATTGCTCTACTTCTTTCTCTTCATAACAAATGTCATTTTAAAAATTATCATCATCACAAAAACAATAAAGGCTAATTTTGAAACAAAGGAAAATGCAAGATTTACGAGGCTCCCTTACATATTTGGTGCATTTCTTTCTTAACTTTCCCTTCAAATATAAATAGTACATATTATATGTCACGAATTTATAATCCTATTTTATAGCCTGTTTATTTTTTATCTGATCCATTTTAAACATTACTCCATGCCATTAAGAAAATTCAAGTATCATGTATCTTGGCAGGAGCAAGATTCCATCATGATTTTCCATAATTTATACAACCATTTGTCTTTGCTTCATATTTTTATTGCTACCACCATTGTTGAATTATATATGGAATAGCAATTATCATATGTGTACCTAAATCTTTGTATCTCTAAGCATGATCCCAGGATGTGTAACACCTGGGTGCAGGGTCTGAGCAACATTGCTAACACACCGGCCTGCATGGGAAACATGCTAACACACTGGACTGCATGATACACGTCTGTTCCAGACTTCTTGAAAGAACAGTCGATGTTGGAGGAGCCTGTGCTCTTCGGTCCATTAGTCTGTCTTTTGCCCCTCGGCCCCTCTACAATGGTTGTTATGTAGGAAAATAGTTAAAACTGAAATGAATGAGACTCAGAAGGACAAGCACGACACACTTTCCTCATGTGTGGGATTTAGGGGAGAAAGGATGAGAACAAAGGAGGAACTGTTAGGGAAGAGGAAGGGGAGGGGAAGGGGAAGAAGGGTAATAGGATATGTGTGAGCAAAGTAGATGATATACATGAAGATGTCACCATAAAACCCATTGTTTTGTACCACTAATAGATACCAGTAAAAAAGGGAAATAAAATGGCTCTCATATTTAACCTCTTACTTGAAAATTGTCGTGAAACTTTTCCAGTCTCATCTTAAAATTTTTAAAAATTTACTTTTGTGTCTGTGTGTTTGATGTATGTGTGAGAGCGAATGGGTGTGTATGTGAGTGTGTATGTGTAAGTGTGTATATGTGAATGTGTGTATATGAGTGTTTGTGAGCATGTATTTGAGTGTGTATTTGAGCATGTACGTGTGTGAGTATATGTGAGTGTGTGAGTATGTGAATGTGTATATATGTGTGTGTGTGCATTTGGGTGTGTATATGTGCATGTGTGTATGTGAGTGTGTGTGTGTGTGTGTGTGAGTGTGTTTGGGGTTTGTGCATGCCGCAGTGCATGTGTGGAGGTCAGAGGGAGTCTGTGGTTCTTTCCATTGTGAGTTCTAGGGAACAGCTTGGGTCATCTGGCTGTCATCTGCTGAGCCCTCTTGCCGGCTGGTACTTCACGCCATGATAATATTTGCTCTCTTTCTCAAAACTCTACTTTTTGGACTTTCGCATCTTCGTTTTTCATGTCCCACTTCCGGGACCTTTACCACATCTTTTCAGATGTGGGAATGATGTGGGCTGCCAGTGACAGGAAGCTCTACTCGCAGAGATAAGTGAATCAGGATGGCTTTTTCCTACCTACGGGAAGATGACACACAGCTACTGAAACTGGCTGAGTGGCTCAGGGCCAGCATCTCTGAGACTCTCTTGTCCTTATTCATGTATGTCCCAAGGTCACAATGTAGCTGGTGCATCCTATCTACATCCAAGAAAGGATACAGCAACTTTCCCCTCTTCGTATACTTTTTCTGTAGGAAAGGAGTTCTGCAGCAGAATTCTTACTGTTTCATTAGCTAGAGGTGAGTCACACATCTGACTTTAAGTTCATCCTCAAGGGGCCTGGGAAATGTGAACCTCCTCAGATCAAGAGGCCTCAACATTCTACATGAAGGAGTCAGTGTTAGCAGGGAAAGGAAGGGGTGAGGGAGAGAATGGTTCTGCACTGGCTGCAACTTGTGATTATAGATTCCTTTCTTTGCCCTCCTCCCATGTGACTTGCTCAGTGCAAACAGGAGTCACAGACAGATTCACATCTTACCACACTGTGATGACAGTTCAAATCC
Source organism: Peromyscus attwateri (assembly GCA_902168425.1). NCBI lineage: Eukaryota > Metazoa > Chordata > Mammalia > Rodentia > Cricetidae > Peromyscus > Peromyscus attwateri. Next base: position 16,163 of record CABHPP010112527.1, on the reverse strand, counting down.
TGCATCTCCAGCCCCGGTCCAGGCACTGTTGTCTTAAGTGAACCTTACCCAGAAAGATGCTATATAAAACATAGCCCTCGATGTCTGCTTCATGGTCAGCAATGAGCATCTCTGAGACTCCTCGAGGACACTGAGGAACAGAGCAGATCTTGTTGTCTTAGCTTTGGGTGCCCCAAGGCAACCCAGGGAAAGTTCTACCTGTTCCTACTTTCTTAGGGAGGTCAGTTCTGCCTGTTTCTACTTTCTCAGGAAGCAGGAGCCAGCAGAAAGGGACCAGGACCTGGAAGGAGGGAGAGTAAGGAGGCAAGCACACTAAGGATCCGAGCTCCACTTGGCATCAGTCTTCATTGCTACATCAATCTCTCTTCCTACTAGACCTTTTGTGAGTGGTCACCGGTGCTGTTGCATCTCAGAATAGACTGCTCTCGGGAGAATATGATAAGAATGTGTCTGAGGGTTCCCAGAGCCCAACACTCCACTTCAATGTGCCCTCACGGCCTGCATACCTGTTCCCTTATACACAGAAGTGTCATTGGATCTCACAGCATGTCACACTCCAGAGGCAGCAGGTAGGTCTGGAGCAGGTGGCTTAAGATGATGAGGTGCTACCGGAACACCTGAGGTGGCCAGCTGGAACCAGGCGAGGCCACAGGAACTGGGGGGAGGCACAAGATGTGCCTGACAAAGTAGGTGAGCCTGACATTGAACAAAGAGGAAAACTAACACCATGAACTTCCTTGCCCCGTGCTGGACAGGCAGCCAGTGGTGGAGTGCTGTCCTCGACTGTATCTACTTCTCCTCTCACACCCAGCTGTCACTGCATACAGATGCTCCTATCTTCCATGCCATGACCCAAGAAACCACCAGTAAAGCCTTGGCCCTTGTCCGCTGAATGTCTGCTAAGTGACCTTCGTATCAACTTCATCGCAGACTGAGTGCACATTCTCATCGGATGACAGCAAAGACGAAGATGGAGACTGTGATGATTTTGTCAGCCAGGTTCTCCTGGAGTTGGGGAAGGCAGTTCTCTGGAAGGAAAGCTGTTAGCCATCAGCCACACCTGACAAGAACAGATGGAGGCTGGCTCCGGTTTCACCAGGACTCACCACGAGCTCTTTTCTTTTAATAGGATGCAGAGGATAACGCTAAACCAACACCTATGGAGCAAAGCCTTAGGAGTGCTTTTTAGCTGCATGTGTTTTTCCATACTGCAAATTGCCTCACAGTTCTTCTCTAATCGACAGTAAAACCAGCCATGGCACTAATAATCACAAACAGATTTCCTCCTAGAACACCAAACCAAACCGAGGAAAGGGATTAACAGTTCATAGATTAGTCCTACTTGTCATTGCTTACAGAGAGACAGTCATTATTTACCTTGCTTAGATTCCGGAACCCCCTAAAAACTGTTGGTTTTTCTGCAATGGTTTCCTGATTCAGGCTTCTCCATGGAAATTACACTTGAGTAGCTGTACACTTCCTTGGTGAGTTCGAGCACAAGCCTAACAACTGACAAGCAGCAAGAAATGGACACACCAGAGCACTGTGTGAAAACAAGCCGTGGTGGGGCCGGCACGCACATCCACACTCCTGTTTCCCAACCCTTGCTTTCCTACAAGGATGGCAAATATACTTCCTGCCCGGAGAGAGCCATCATGTGGACTCCAGTTTGTAGGAATACTTTTCCCAAAGACACAGTACTTCCTAAAAGATTGTTGGTGGTTCTATTCTTGAGTCAAGTGAAACGTGTGTTCTGATCTTTGATAGTTGACTGATTTACCCACACGAACTAACTGGAATTGATTATGTTTTCACTGGAGGCCTGTATGTGTCTGTGTGTATTTATTTAATATTAGAAACACATTTGTATTGCATTTACTCAGCTACAATTGTTTTCCCATGAAAATTACTTGTTCAAGCTGGATTAATCATAAGAAATGCCATCATTTGTAAATTCCTCATGCCTAGATGGAGGCTGGCTTGGCTGCATGTTGAGGTCACAGAAACTACAGTTTATTCCTGACTTTGCAGTCATTTAAAAATGTCTATCTCTCCTAAGCCAAAAACAATTTCCTTTTCATTTCTCAAGTAAAACTTATTTCAGCTCGCTTAGGGAAAAAAAAATTCTTACATGTCTCTTGAGGCTTTTTTTTAGTTCATGTAAACAACAACAAAAACAAAAACAATGATAACTCCTGGGCGGCCAAGGCCATATATTTCTCATCTGGCTGTGAGAATGGAGAGTTGGAGATGGTGATCCAATCGCACATTTATTGAACATTTATAGAGATAGAAAGAAACTGCCTTCATATTAACAAATCCACACCCACGTTGAGAAAGTCTGGGACGATGATGATGCTGGCTTCCAGGTGGAGAGAGGAAGCAGAGCAGGAAGATAACACAGAGACCAATTTTTAAAAGTTAGGCAAGAGTCAAGCATGACCATGAATGACCTAATCCCAGCACTGCGGGTGAGGAGTGTTGAAGGAAGAGTGTCACAAATTCAAGCTTAGCCTCGACTACATAGGGAGACCCCATCACAAAACAATCAGGACACAACTGACAGTCCTTGCCTAGTGGGTTGTAACCATCAAGGTACAAATACAAAATGTCATTCTAAGCACTCAACTGATTGATCGGGACGATATTAGATCATTTCTAGACCTCTAGATACAATGGACAACAGTAAGTTAGCATAATGTTTGTTTAGGCATTTAGAACAATAATGCATGCTTAATGAGGACTTCTGGAATTTAAGAATGAAATTAATGAACTCTATGTCCTTATAGACACGGGCTATTCAGCAAACCAATGGATGTTTTGTAAGAATAAGCCTGTGGAGAAAAACTCTAAGCCCCTTTATTAGGGGAGAGACGCAAATACATTCTAATAACATGGAATTGTTTGTATGAGAGGAACAGGATAGTTTAACAGGTCAAGAGACAAGTGCAACTGACCTGGAGACAAGAAATGAGGTAAAAGAGAAAAAGCCAGATCTCAGGAAGTTTGAGTTTCTGCAGAGCCAAAATAAGGAAGCAGAAGGTAGTGAATTCCTCAACACTTGCGGATCATGACCATAATTAAGAAAATCATGTAATGCACCCCCCATGTGCATGCACATAAGCACCCCACGCCAGCCTCCCATATACTGGGTAGTACAATGCCATTCAATGATCTTATTACAATGAACTGTGATATGCTCTATTTTATCTCATTTCAGAAATGCAATTTTTCTGTCTGATTTTGTAAGTGAGTTATGATCTATGGTTTGAAAAACAGGGCTAGGTGAGGTCTGGACTAACTAGGGTCATGCACTTAAGAGTTTGGGTGAGGTCTTATTGAAAGACAAAGCATTTGGATGGCCCAAGTTAGCTAAGAAACTTTTGGCCAGCTGGCAGGTTGAAAGTTTTGCCCTTTCCCTGGGAACCAAGTGACCACCAAAGTCGGATCTAGGTATTTGTTACCTGAGTGAACCTGCCTCCAAGACGTGGGGGAACTTAAACTGAAACCTATCAGCTATCAGAGTACACAACGATTGGAAGGGACATGATATTGATATCACTAAATGATGCTGGTGACAAGCAGTCCTGGAAGATGTTACTTGGTTGCATAGATACACCCTCTGTAGACCTCGTAGCGTGTCATGATTTGAATAACCCAATGTCCCCCACAGGCTCATGTGTTTGAATATTCAGTCCCCAGCCGGTAGCATTGTTGTGTTTGGACATAACTGTCAGATGTAAGGCAAAAGGGGCAAGGCTAGAGGGTATGACTACCCCAGAGGTGGCCGAGGCTCCCACTCCCTCATCTGTTAAGATATGCACAAGCTGCCTCACGCTTTCACTGCTATGGACCCAGTCACTTCAGATGTCATGCTTTCTGCCATGATGGCCTCTACGGTACCACACCATGACCACAATAAATACTTCAACATTGGTATTTCTATGACAACTAGAAAAGTTAACGCAGAGGAAAGAGTGCCACACATCTGTGTAAAGATGAATTTGAGAGGACTCCTATAGTCCTAAGAATTCCAACAAAACTATAAGTGAAAAGAGAGAGCAAGAAGTAAATGGGACGGTTTGGGAGGAGGAAAGGGAAGGGGGACATGTTGTAATCTCAAAAATAAAAGATATAATTTTAAAAAAACTAGAAAAACACCAAAACAACAACAACAACAACAAAACCAGGGCCACCGTTGACAACGTGCACCTGTAGTCCCCGATGTTCAGGAGCCTGAGTGATGAGGAATCCAAGTCAGCCTGGGTAATAGAGTGAGACCCTGCCTCAAAATGAATGAATGAATGAGTGGATGAATGAATGAATGAATAGATACAATGGCTCTAAAGCCTTAGTACTTACTTAACTGTGCTCAATTTTATTTGATAATTTTCAGAATGTTTATCTATACCTCTCTAACCATTTTCATTGATGACACTATAAGACTTTCTCTCTTCTGGAATCAGCTTTTCAACAGATTTGAATCTTTTCAAATCCACTTTTGAGTTTATTCTTTCTGGTATTTCTAGCCAGAGTCTCTTAGGAATCCTAATAGCACTTGCATTCACCTATTTATGTCATTGTTTTTTTTAATTTTGAAAACTGTTGCATTTATTAGCAACGGCTATAACATTACATGGTTATTCCAATAGCTCTCTGTTGTTGATTCGACTGAATGTTTAAGGATTTGAGATGAGCCGCACTCAGCACACAGCCATAGAGATCTACTCGTCTGTACGCAGCCAAGCAGCTTGGAAAGGGGCTCTCCGGCCTGGAGCTAGCAACACTGCCCAGTGTTTCTGATTGGAAACCAACACTTAATAGTCAACCAAAAAATACATTTCTGCCTTTTAAAAACAGAATTTCATAGACCGGCACACTAAATATTAAAGTTTTAAAAAAGAATAAAAAATGAAGTTAAGTTCAGTTGTCTGAAACTCATTGGTATTCTCTAGTGGTTCCTAAACCTGTAGGTAGCCTTTGGCTTTCCCCGATGTGAACACACCCACATTCCGGATCCAAGGCTGCAGACAGGGACAGCAAAGGAACTGTGTCAGGTAGGCAGCACAAGCTGGGAACTAACCAGGACCTTTTATTGCCTTTCTCCTGTTTGTCTCAGGAAGATCTGGAACGTTTTCAATTCTTTATATCCCAACTTGTTCAAAAATTCTAACCAGGCATTGTTCTCAGCAAAAATCGGGAAGCTGTGAGGAACTTGACTACAACTGAGTTGTAACATACTCTCTGTACATTTCTTTTCGGTCCTATCTTAGTTAACAGTGTTGAAGGGTCACTTCCTTAGCATCATGCTTGTCCAGGTTTAATGTCTGTTGTTGTTCATATTTTAGAGCAGAAGTGAGCTTTTGGGTTCAGAATTAACTGCAAAGTTTGAGTACAGTACAGGGGCTTTTATACCACTCTTATTTCTGCCAACAGTTTGAAATAAACATGGGATACTAAACACATGATTTGATTTCTTCCTTTCTTATTTGCATCTGTTTTATTTCTTTCTCTTGTCTTACTGGTCTGGCTAACACTTTGAACACTATAACGAACAAGAACATAGAAAGTGTATACCTTTGTCTCATTGCAAATTTTAGAGAAATGTTCTCAGTTTCCCCATTCGTTGGCTATGGGTTTGTTATACATAGCCGTTCCCTCTCTTAGCTTCCTCAGGGCTTTTTATCATGATGGATGTTAATGTTTATTGAAGGCATTTTCTGTATCAAGTGAGATGATCATATGATGTCTGGCCTTAAGTCTATTTATGTGCTGAATTACACTTACTGGTTTGCTTATCTTGAACCAACTTTGCATTACTAGAAGGAACCCCCCTTGGTCACTGTACACATCTTCTTAATGTTTTCTTGAATTAGGCTTGCAAAATATATATTGAGAATTTGCGGCGGTGGGGGTGGGGTGGGGGTGGGGTTGTTCTGAGACAGGGTTTCTCTGTGTAGCCCTGGCTATCCTGGAACTTGCTCTGTAGACCAGGCTGGCCTCGAACTCACAGAGATTCACCTGCCTCTGCCTCCCCTGCACTGGGATTATGCCACCAGGGTGGATGGCCTATAGCTTCCTTTCTTTTTTGTGTCCTTATTTGGCTTTAGTATTGGAGTACTGCTGACCTTGTAGGACGTGTTCCTTCTTTTTCTGTTTTATGGAATGATTTCAGGACCACTGGTATTAACTTTTAGTTACAGATTTTATACAAGTTGTCAGAGAATCCTTCTGGTCCTGAATTTTTTCTTTTAAATTGCTACTTCAGTCTCATTAATTGCTTTGGATATGTTGAAGTTGCCAATACTGTCTTGATTTAATTTCATTAGGTCATATTTGTCTAGGAATTTATTTCTTTTAATTTTTCCAGGATTTTTGGGATATACATTTTTAGCAAATTCCCTAATTATTCTCTGGATTTAATTAGAATCTATAGTAACTTCTTTTTCATATGTAATTTTATGAATTTGGATCTTTTCTCTTTCTATTTAGTTAGTTTGACTAGAGACTTAGGAATCTTATTGAGTTTTTTTTAAAGAACCAACTGTTTATTTGATTGATTTTATGTATTGTTCTATCAACCTCAATATATTTTAATTAATTTCTTCCCTGATATTTATTATTTCTTGCCATCTGCTTTTTTTGAGTTTGGATTGTTCTTGTTTTTCTCAGACCTTGAAGTGTACCATTGGATTGTTTATTTCAGATCTTTCTTTGTAAGTACTCATAGCTATAAAATTCCTCTTAAATCGACTCTATTGGATATCAGAATAGCAACACCAGCTTAGTTTTGGTTTCCATTCACTTGACAGGTTGTTTTTCATTATTGATGCTCCGTCTGCAGATGTCTTTACTAGTGAGGTATGTTTCTTGTTTCTTGGAGACAATAGAGAGTTGGATATAGGTGTGTTGTTTTGTTTATTTTTTAAAATTCAGTTAGCCAAGCCTGTTTATTTTATTTTATTTTTTTTATTGGCAAGTCAAAGCCATTTGCATTTAGGGGTGTTACTGAAAGATGTTTACTAATTTCTATAATTTTGTTGATTGCTAATCTGATTGATTGGGTTGGTTGTCTGTTCTTCACTCTCTCCCTACCACTGTTTGGGGATTTCAGGCTTATTATGCTAGGATTTTGAATTCCTTCCTACCCTCCTTTGTTATTTTTCCCTATATCCTTAGCAGTGGAGACTTTCTGTCTGTCTTCTCTGTGTATGGAGAATTTCTTTGAATATCTACTGGCTCAGTGGTCATGACCTGCCTTAGTTTGTTCTTGGTTTGAAATGTCTTTATCTCTCCAACAACTTTAAAAGATAGCTTTGCAGGATGGAGCAATCTTGGTTGACAGTTACTGCCAAGGCTTGAAATATGCCATCCAATACTTTCTGGCTTTTAAAGTGGCTAATGACAGTTCTGATATTATTCTGATGGTGCCTTTGTAGATGATACCATTGTAGATATAATTCTAAACAGTCTTATTAAATAAGAAACACAGAGTCAAAGAGTTAAAAGCCCAAGAGGTCAGAGCACTAGCGAATAGCCTTTAGCTTACCAGTCGCTGACGTCCTGAGAGACAGACCTTCTCCTGTGTGACCCATATTTTTATTGCCTTTCTGTTCTGCCTTCTCATTGGTTCTAAACCCAACCACATGACTTCCTTGTCACTGCCGGTCTATACAGACCTCCAGGTCTCTGTGGTTGGTACTAGGATTAAAGGTATGTGTCTCCATGCTGGCTGTGTCCTTGAACACACAGAGACTTTGCCTGCCATGTGATTGGATTAAGGGCGTGTGCTACCACTGCCAGACTTCTGCTAAATGGCTTGCTATTAGCTCTGACCCCCAGGCAACTTTATTTATTAACATACAAATAAAATCACATTTCAGCACAAATAAAATATCACCATATTCCATAGTTTCTCTTAAAACTGTTTTTGGAGACAAGGTCTCACTACGTAGCCCTGGCTGGCTTGGAACTCATTCTGTAGACCAGGCTGGCCTTGACTTCACAGAGACCTGCCAGCCTCTTTCTCCCAAGTGCTAGGATTTAAAGGCCTACGTTATCATACCTGGCCCTTCTCTTAAAACTTTTAACATTGTTTTATTGCTTGTACTTTTTTTAAACATCTTTGCATCTTATATAATAGAGAGGTTTTTCTCTGGTCATGTCTACTTGGGTGGTTTGGGGTTCTAAATATTTCTTTTGAACATCTGTCTCTAGGTTTGGGTTTTTAATGTTTATCTCAGCTTCTTGTATCCTATAGAATTAGGTTTGTTCTCTTGCCTGCACCCTAGAGTTCCTGAATTTTGTAATCACGCTCACTTACCTCCCCTTCCCCCACCATTGGTGCCTGAAATGCAGCATTCATCAACCTCTTCTCCTGTCTCTGATATTCTTTCTTCTGCTTGCTCACGTCTGTTAGTGATGCTGTCCACTGTGGCTTTGTTTAATTGATGTTTTCATTTCCAACATCTCTTTATTTTTTAAAATCTCAATTTCCTTGCAGAATTTTTCTTTCACATTGTTGACTTTTCCATCCACATTGCTGATTTTCTCACTCATTTTTGCCGACTTTTCCTTCTATGTTCCTAACTTTCCTCTCCAGTTCTGGACTAAACTCATTAACTGATTTGTATCCTCTTTCAGGACATTGATCATTTCTACCAAAAACTTTAAAAATTTTTTTAAAGATTTATTTTTTAATTTTTAAAAATTGACATATAATGTATTAGATACTGTCTTTTTTTCTTCTTTTTTTTCCTCTCCCCCCTCCCCACCAGACAGGGTTTCTCTGTGTAGCCTTGGCTGTCCTGGAACTTGCTATGCTGACCAGGCTGGCCTCAACTCAGAGAATGCCTGCCTCTGCCTCCTGAGTGCTGGGATTAAAGGTTTGTGCCACCACTGCCTGGCCTAGATACTGTCTTAGTTACTTTTCTAATGCTGTGACAAAACACCATGACTGAAGGCAAAGGATTAGGGAGAAAGAATTTAATCAGGCTCATGGTTTCAGAGGGCTCCAGTCCATGATGGCAGAGCAAAGGTGGCAGCAGGAACAGCTGAGAGCTCACAGCTTGACCCGAAAGTAGGATGGACAGGAACGTTGGGAATGACAGGAGTCTTTTGAAACCTCAAAGCCCACCTCCTGTGACATACCTCCTCTAACAAGTCTGCACCTCCTAGTCCTTCCCAAACAGTTCCACAACCTGAGGACCAAGCATTCAAACATATCAGCCTATGGGGGCCATTCGCATCCAACCCACCACGGGTACCATTATGACATCCAGCATCCCCCTTGTTCCCCTTTGACCTCATTCCTCTCCCCTTTCCTCTTTCATGGCCCATGGGTCCTTTTGCCCATCCACACTCTTCCTCATCACCAGAACTACCTTCTCTTGTCTTTCAGTCATTTTCGTATCTGTAAGCTACGCTTGCTTGGGGTCACCTTGCTTTTTCACGCTTCTTGCATTTTGTACTGAGATTTACACATCTGTTGCTCTGGATGCCTCTTCTGGCTTGTTTGTGGTGGCGGTGGGCTTCTTATTGACAGCCTGCTCTTGAAAGCTGAACTTCCACTACCTCTCAGCAAAGGGAAAACAAACTACTAGACCATACAATATGTAGAAATGTTCAGAAAAAACTGTAAGTCAGTGACAGCTCAGTAATATATTCCAGTGACCAGACAACTGAAAACAGCAAAACTCCTGTAGAAAATGTACTCTGAGGCTCACAGTTAATTAGGGTGAGTGTGAAAATAGCAAATAAGTGAGATAAAAGAAGGAAACAAAAAGAGCAGAAAAGAATGTTAAGAAAAAAAGAGGAGGCCAGAGAAAAGATTTGGGGCGGCAGGGGGGAGGGGAGTCAACAACAGGATTTCCCAATAATTAAAAAGTTCAAAACCAAAATCAGAGCAATAAAAATACAAATATAAGACTATTTTAAAAATTAAGGTAAATAGATACCACTAAATATATAGAAGCTAATAACAAGGAAATATGTCAAGAAAGGAAAACAAAAAATATTGACCACAAATGGAAAAAAAAGTGTAAACAAATGAGATAAAGGAGAATAACAACTAAAAATATAAAAAACTTAAAATAAGAGGAAAAATGTAGAAATCCTGCTAAACGCAGAGTAAAACCCTGGGGAGCTGGGGGATGACCTCAGTCTGACAACTCTCAAACTTCCAGGTTAGTTTTCAGTAGAGAAGATCCATTTCCCTCACCAAGGGCAGGGCCATTTCTCCTTAGGCGCTTGTCTACCTGAGCCAGCCTCCTGCTTCCTGAGCTCTTTGTCCCATGAGGCCTGGCTTCATCACAATCGCCTGTGTGGGTCTTCCCTCATGAAGGATTATAACGGGCTAACCCGAGGCTCCCTGGTCTGTGGATGCTCCTGACCTCAGGCCTAGGGTAGCTCAGTTTTTAACCATTGAGTCTCTGTCCAGATGGCGTCTGGCTTTGGCTGCCCTAATCACACAGTATGACAAAAAGGGATTTCTCTCCATCGCTGACATGCCTGCCAGAGGAACTACTGTCTCACCAAAGCCTACAGCCGCACTTGAGGCTCCTAAGGGCTGTGGGTTTGTGCTGAGGGTGAGGCTGGTCATTTCTGTCTGGCTAACCTTTTAGAAGCATCTTCAGCCGCCTCCTCCATGAGGGGCCGTGTTCAGCTTGCAGCTCTGTGTGTTGTATTTTTGTTTTGGCTCTTCTCTGACCAGTTCACTTCGTGCATTTCTGAAGCTCTTCTTCCTTGATTTCTCTTGTGGAGATGAAGTTTCTTATTCTGAACTGTCTCTTTCATTGGCTCATGCAGAGGCAGCTTCTAGTTGTCATCTTACCCAGAAGTCCTTACGTTGTTTTAGGATAGAGTCTCACTATGTAGCCCAGGCCGGCCTCAAACTCCCAATCCTCCTGCCTCAGCCTTCCAAGTGCTGAGATTACAGGCATGTACTACCATGGCTGGTGGTCTTAGTAGCAAATATAATTTATAATGATTATATATATATATATATATATATATATATATATATTGTGTATACATATGTGTGTGTGGGGGGGCAAGCTTTCTTGTCAGGCTATCTTTGAACTGCCAGCCTGCAAATAATGACCCAGAGATGACTTTTTAATTATGAAATTTGGCCTTAGCTTAGGCTTTTTCCAAACTAGTTCTTATAACTTAATGAACCCGTAATTTTTTTTTAATCTACGTTCTGCCACATGGCTCAGTTACCTCTTCTTAGTATAGCACGTCCGACTTGCTCCGGGTCTGCTGGCAAAATCCTGTGCCTAGATTCCTCCTCCTAGTTTCTCTCTCTCTGTGCCTGGGATCCCACCTATTCTCTCCTGCCTTGCTGTTGGCCATTCAGCTCTTTATTAAATCAACCGGAAGGCACCTTAGACAGAGACACATCTTTACAGCTTAAACAAATATTCTATAACGTGTGCATGTGTGTGCACACTAGTGTATGCATGTGAAGGTCAAAGGGCAACTTAAGGCTGTTCATTCTCTCCTTCCATTTAAGTGGATCTTAGTGGTTGAGCTCAAGTCCCATGCTTGGCATCAGGTGCCTTTACCTACTGAACCATCCAGCAGTTTCTCTAGTAGCATTTAAAAACAAAAACAGCGTCCCAAGTTTTAGCTGGACACTTGCTGTAGGCCGCAAAAATATACAAGTAGGATCTCAGCTGATGATGACAAAGCTAATACCTGGAAGTAGCCAAGGGCCTTCCAGAGGTCAAGCTGAGGCTCAAGGAGCCTTGGTGACATTTGGCTTTTGATTATCAGCCGTTTCCTGCTATGAGTTTCTTGTGTGCTATTGCAGCTTTTCCATCATTTATTGGGCACCATTTCCCCTCCACTAAAGGAATATTTAGATAACCTTCTGTGCTGACAGCTATGCACAGCCAGAACCCCAGTTCAAGCCTCCCTGTAATTATCGTCATTGGCAGCATCCGGCCAGGACCATCCCCAGAAGGAGGAAAGTACCTTATCAGAGACACCTCTGTACTCTCTAAGAACAGACTTAAGTGTCCAGACTACCTGTTTGAGAAGGCCTGGCGGATGTGACAATTAAGCTTAACTTCCTCCTTTCCCAACTCTAACCTCTAGTTCCAGATCTCCCTTTAACTATCACCAGAGGCATCCAGCTGTGCACAGGTTCCTAGCAACAGAGCACACTTTCCCCCACCTGCAGAAAAAAACGGCAGATAGCTTGGACAGATAGGAGCCACAGGAAAAAAGAAGACAGTTTTATTTTCTCCCATTGACCTAGCAACTTAACTTACAGATTTTTTTTTTTTTTTTGAGACAGGGTTTCTCTGTGTAGCTTTGGTGCCTGTCCTGGATCTCGCTCTGTAGACCAGGCTGGCCTCCAACTCACAGAGACCCACCTGGCTCTGCCTCCCGAGTGCTGGGATTAAAGGTGGGCGCCACCACCACCCAGCTGCAACTTACAGATTCTTAACATTTTCTACCAATCACATTTAAAACTATAGTGGAGCATATAAGAGCCCTCTTCTTAGATATTACCCAAATTTAGCCTTTAGTTAATTCATTTCCCCATTAGTCACTTCCCTTTTGGGTTGCAAATGATAATTAACAATTACTGTCCCTCTATGTGATTCTTATCATCCCTCCATTTGACCCTGGAAGCCTGGTGGTCACTGCCTGAGGAAAATTCTTACCTGCCTTTATGACCCTGTAGAATTCAAGCCTGGTGACCTTGCTCAACCAGGGGCTTACTATTGCTTGGGTTTACAACTGGATTCCTGGGAGACTTAGGAGGAACATGAAGAAAGGAGAGACGGAGAACGGAGAGAGATAAGGACAGTAGGTGTGGACGAGATGGAAGATGAGGAAGAGTCACATGGGGAAGTCCTAGCTGGGTAAGAACAAGATGAAAAGGACCTCGATGAGGCAGAATTAAGACGAGAGAATTAAGATAGAACTTAGAGAGAACAGTAGATAAATATAGAGAGAAATCAGGCAAGAAAGGAGCTAGGCATGAGAACAGAACTGAAGCTGTGTATATAGGATGTTATACCAGAGGAATTAAAGCAAGTGGACTACAGAGCTCCGTGTGCTGAGATTCTATTTCCCGAAAATAGTCCTCACCATTAGTAGTTCTCTCTCCTGAGCCCCTGGGATCTATAATATTAAGCCTGATCCCTCTAATATTATACAAGAGACACTTATAGTATACACAAGACCTATATCTGCTTCTTTTTAGTATTCATATCTATTACTTACTTTTCATGCCTTGTTGCTTAATTTAATCTCTAAAACAATACTAATAACAATCATAACATCTTTGTCCTATTTCTGAGTTTGCTGGAAATGCCTTTAGCATTTTTTATTTTGTATGCTCTCTGCTGGGTTAACCAGCTGGCATGTACTGTTCCCTGAAAAGTCAGGAAGATTGGACCAAATCAGAGGGGTCCTGAGAGAAAAAAGAAAATATTTTAAAGGAATGATGGACGACACTTGAAGCTGGAGAACAGATCATTAGCTTTAAAAACACAGCGGCCACTGGCTATCCTTCACTCAGACAACAAGAGTGGGTTACAAAGAGAATGGAGGAGAAGACTTCATCGTGAAGGATTGAAGAAAGATGAGAAATAGCTAGAGAAATGTCAGAGGGTATTTTTTGTTCTGCTTTGGATTTGGTATTTATTTGTTTTCCTTTTTAGACAGGGTCTCGTGTAGCCTCACTTGGCCTCAAACTCCTTCGATAACCAATGGCCTTGAAGTCTTAGTCTTCCTGCCTCTACCTCTCTGGTTCTGGGACTGCCGGCCTGAGATTCCATGCCTGGCTCTAGAGTTCCTTTTGGATGGCCATCGACATTAAATCATTGCAATTCTTTATTACATTTATTTACTGGGGGAGAGGAGCAAGCGTGAAGGTCACAGGACAACTTCCTGGAGTCGGTTTTCTCCTCCTACTGAGCAGGCGCCAGAGATCAAATGCAGGTTCCTAGGCTTGGTAGCACCGTCTCTATCCACTGAGCCATCTGGCCAGCCCTTAAACCATTTTTAAAACTGTTGGAGGGAGAGGGGAGAATTTTCGTGGAAAGATGTTCTTGAACGAATGAATGAGGGAATGAGATTGTGTCCACAAGTGGCATTTGATTGAGATACAGCAGGGACAGATGTATTTGTTTATTGGTGCTAAAGGTTGAACCCAGGGATGCCTCCACCCTGAGCTTGCCCTCTACCCTCGATTCACGAGCCCAGCCCAGAGCAAGGACAGTTTGTTTATAGTCACAGGAGGGAAGGCAGAAGACAACAGAAAGACACTGGTGAGCAGGCAACTGTCGTCAGTCTTCCCGTACACTCGAACATCTCCTAGGTAGATCTGATGAACGGGAAGGCTTCGCATCAGCAGCCCACAGTTAGAACCATGCAACCTAGAGAGTCCGCTGCTTCCTGTCCCCAGGCCTGCACCTGCAGCTTGGGTTTCATCTCTACCACCCAACAAAGGTATTTCTAGAACAGTCTGAAGTGACAAGAAAGAGGGCGTGGCCTCTGATTTGTAGGCCTGACTGAGGCTATAATGATCCCTGGGTCTGCCTCATTTTCCTACGAATAGGCTTGAACACGGTGTGTGTGTGTGTGTGTGTGTGTGTGTGTTTCACAAGTGGCACTTGCTTCAGATACAACAGGGAGAAAAACAGAGGCGAGGAGAGACTGAGAGAGGGTAGAAGAGAGAGGGAGAAGGACAGAAACAGGAAGAGGGGAAGGAGGAAAGGGAGGGGGAGGGAGAGAGGGGGAGAAAGAAAAGAGATATTACCGACCTTCTTTGCAAAAGGACAGAGGCTTGCTTTCTTAAGCCTTTGCTAAGGGCTCCATCACTGGACATCAAGGCTTAGTAGGTTTCTCAAACCTGACCAGTTCTCATCCCTGGGCGAGAGACCACAAGCAAAGGCATTGTCCCTCAGTGATGCCAGGTCCTCCTCGGAGCAGAGGGCATGGAGTAGAGGAAACTGTTGTGTACTCTGGAGGTTTGGATTCCTCACCACCTAAACCAGAGTCAAAGGGAATGCCCTGAGATGAATCTGGCAGGCAGGGTATTTTCCTGTTCCCATATCCTCCAGGGCTACCACAGAGGTGGACACCCCACCCTAGCCACTGAGGTAGTCTGTGTGTCCAGACATAGGCAGTGGGGCATGGGACAGAATGACCTGGAGAACTCCCTGACTGCTTAGTTCTGGCAGTTACTCTCAGGGATTAACACTTTACTTCCTCTAGCTATTTCTTTAGGAGTCTCCCCTGAGGAGTGAAAAGTAAAGGACTCTCTTGTTTCAAGAGCAGCACCCACAGGAGAAAGACTCCACATCACTGGACGGAAGGAGCCCAGGTAGACAGACACTCCAGTTCTCATTCGGCGCCCCGGCCTTGTGCGGCAGTGGACCCTGATATTCAAATGCATATTTCACAGTTTCTCATCCCACAGTGTGGAGGAGGGCCATTTGCTATGCATGAGCCATTCACTCACGCTCATCACATGGAGAAAATTACATTTCCCCAGTTGCCAAATGGAAGAGATAAATTACTCACATGGGCAAGTACACTGCTACAACAAGCCAGTCGTTTCCAGACCCCAGACGCGGGGCTAAACCACACAGAAGGGAGACTTCCTGTTGTCTTGGGTCCCGCTCTTTATTCCCACTCACCAGACCTTCATCCAACACTGGTGGATTGACTTTGCGGGATATTTGCCCCTCTGTCCCTTTTACATAAAACACACATCTTGAGGCCTCTTTTTCTTCCTTCCTAGAAGAGATGTTACAAAAAAAGGAATACATCAACACAGAACACTGCATATTTATGCATACTTGCTGAATCGATAATACTTATTTGTAATGAAAATTAAGTAAGCAGAATGTTAAAATGTGCTCTAGGGAAGGCACGTGGAAATGTCTGACTACAAAGGGACACACACCATCTTTATCCTCACCCTCTCTTTTAGGTTAATGCAAGTTCAGATAACTGCTCTCTCTAACCTAGCTAGGTGTAGTCCCAAACCTATTGGTTACCTACATGATTAATGGCAATTATATCTGCACAGTAATTACAGCGACCATCTGTACCCTTATAGGACTACCACTGAGCTGAACACTTCCTACAGCTTCTAAGTTTTATGTTTTTACCCACGTTACCCTCAGCGCAGT
>CABHPP010112525.1:0-11585 GCA_902168425.1 Peromyscus attwateri | reverse complement strand
CAGAAGCTCATTTTTTAATAAAAGGGGGACCTGTAGGGCCCTGGCCCCCGTTTTGGGTAACTGTTGCCTTGCTTTGGGACCTTGACCTTGATATCCTCCCTATGTTAATTCCCTGCCAGGTTCCACCCTCCTGAATGCTTAAAGGAAGTTCCTTGTCTGTGTATCCTGAATAATGGGCATTAACAGATTAGAAGCAAGATTGTAAAACATCAGTAGCGAACTTCTGCCCTCCGGGGTCCTCCCATTGTGCTGTAAGCCTGTATTTAAGACCTCCTCCCCCCTTAAATAAATGACATTCAGCATTTAAAATTAAAATATATATATATACATATATATATAATTGAATGAATACTGTGAATATAATCTATGAATACCACAAATGTGATTAATATCATGAGTGTAATTAATGAATATCGTGAGTGTAATTTAAAAAATAAATAAAGTCAAAAAAACAAAAAACAAAAAAACAAAACAAAAAAAATTAAAATGCCCTGATTTATAATTTTCTTTCTTGTGTTTTTGTAAGCCCTTCATAAAGCTGCTGCCACATTGAAATGTGGTATTTGGGGTGACCTGAATCTGCACTCCCAGGCCATGGCCACTCACTCATGGCTGTGGAATAAACTACACCTGACTCCCGTTGAGGTGAGAGCTTTGTTTTTACATCAGTCCTAGGCAAGCACTCTATCAACTGAGCTACATCTCCAGCCCTATTATGTGTGTGGTATTTCGGGGTGTTTTGTTTTGTTTGGTTTGGTTTGGTTTGGTTTGGTTTGGTTTGGTCTGTTATTTAAGAAAGAGCTGAGAGAGAAAGATAAAAAAGCAAATGCAGAAATGTAAAACAACAAATGGAAATTCTTAGCCTATACCAGTGAATATCCTCTGAGTGAGTTCACCTGGGCCTCTTCTCTTTCCAT
Organism: Peromyscus attwateri; assembly: GCA_902168425.1. NCBI lineage: Eukaryota > Metazoa > Chordata > Mammalia > Rodentia > Cricetidae > Peromyscus > Peromyscus attwateri. Next base: position 10,668 of record CABHPP010112525.1, on the reverse strand, counting down.
GAGTTTCATTACCTCAGAGAGGAAGTAGGTAGAAGAGCCCAAGATGGATGCCTCAAGCTGTGGGTAAACCATGCTTCCTCCATGGAAGAATTACTTAATTAAATTCCCTTGCTTCATCTACCTTTTCTTCATCCCATGAGCTCTAGCCACTAACATGAAAAATACTTTCACCTAAGATGAGTTATTCTGGGCAAGATAGTACCTGTCTTTGGGCTCCATCTTTCCTCCTAGTGTGGCTAGACAATGGGTTAGAGGTTATGATGGTTTGACTAGAAATGGTCCCCATAGACTCATATATTTGAATGCTTGGTCATTAGGAAGTGGTACTATTAAGAAGCATGTCCTTGTTAGGGTAGGTGTGGCCTTCTTGGAGAAAGAGTGTCACTTCGGTGTTTCAGATGCTCAAGCCAGGCCCAGTGTCTCTGCTGATCCAGATATAGAACTCTCAGCTCCTTCTCCATCACCATATCTGCCTACATACCGCCATGCTTCCTGCCACGAGCATAATGGACTAAACCTCTGAACTCTAAGCCAGCTCCAATGAAATGTTTTCCTTTATAAGCATTGCCATGGCCATGGTGTCTCTTCACAGGAATAGAACACTGACTAAGACAGGGGTAAAGGGAGGCAGGGGAGAAAATAGGAGGATGGAAATAAACATTTCCTTAAGAGCTAACCCTGCCCAAGGTGCACAGCTAGGAACTGTGAAGCACATTAAACAGCCCTGTCCCCAGCCTGGGACTCAGATTCTTCCCACAGAAACCAAAGTCCAGGTCTCCCAGAATTATGCACAGCCCAGCCAGCCTGTTCCTGCACTCTGGCTCTGGGGTTCGCCCTTCTCATCCATAGTATGGATACTTCAAAAAGACAAAATAAGAATGCCTAGGGCTAGAGAAAGAGAGTTCAATTAGTAAAGTGAAGGCCTGAGTTTTTGCCCTAGAATCCACATGAAAAAGCTGGGCTTGGTGGCGTGTGTTTGCAATCCTAGTGATGGGGACAGATTGGTCTCTGGGGTTTGCTGGCCAGCCAGCCTAGCCAGGGATAAAATTTGCTGTTCACCACCAGTTTAGGACTGAAACTTGCATACAAGGGATCCCATAGCCAACATTTTCAATTTCCCAAGCATTAGGATTGAAGCCATTCTAGGATCAAAATAAATCTTCACTTTGCCAGGGAAAGTAACAGCACCCCCGGGAACCTCAGTGAATCGGGTCCTAAAGTTCAGAAGTATCACATTTCTTTCTGGGAGGTGGAACAGGAGAGGCCAAACCAAAGGGTAGCTTTCCTACAGGCTGCAACCCAAATCACAGCTCCCTGACTGGGCCAGGACCCACTCTCAGATATCAACAGGGAGTCTACCATACTGCCTGAATAAGTTGCTTTGTTCAGGGAGAAATCAGATCGCAGAGCCTAGGGCCCAGGCAACAACCAGGCTGGGAACTTTCTTTTGCCGTCGCAGCCTGGGCAGCTGGATAAGCTTCACTTGATCATCCTGATATCTTGCTCCTAAGGAAGCTTGGAATAGGGCCTGGGGTGCACACCAGAACCTGCAAGGACTGTGCCAAAACGGGGGCTGGGATGGTGTCTGTCATTCTGAAGGATAAGGAAAGGTTGTCTCTATCTGCCTAGCCTCTTAGAAATGGCTTGGGTTGTTTTGGGATACATGATGTGACAAATATTTCTGGAGGGTCCTGTGGGCTTTCAAGTAAACAGCTTCTACAATGGTGATAATGCTGTGACTCCAGCTAAGCACTGGGTAGTGACATGTTAGTTTCTTTCCTGTAAAAAAAAAAAAAATGACCTGCAACTGGCTGGTTCCAGTTGCCACCAGCATCTAGAACAAACAGCAGGATTTTTCACTCCAATTCTAGAGCAGAAGTTAAAGTATTGTCAGGGTCTAGGGATCCATTCCATGTCTTCCCTACCTCTGCATGTGCAGCTCCACCCAGTCTCTGACCCTGGCTTCCCCATCGTCAGGGTAGATTGTCCCTGTGTATCTGTATCCCTTCTTAGAAGGACTTTGGGAGATGGTCCAACCAGCAAAGTGCCTGCCATGCACACAAGACCTAAGTCTGGGTTCCCAAATACCCACATAAAAGCCAGAGTCAGAGGCATGACTGTAATCCCAGCACTGGGGATAGACAAAGTGGAGATCACTGGAGCAATGGCTAGCCCCATGAGCTCCAGATTCAGCGAAAGACCTGTCTCAAAAGTAAGCTAGAAAGGTATAGAGGAAGACACTAGACATGGACATTTGGTCTCTACAGGCATTGTTTTTCATAAACACTATGTACATACATATATAGCAAATATGGATATAGGTACAGATATTGATATATATCAAAATACACACACACACACACACACACACACACACACACACACACACACACACACACAAAATGTATCAGACCAGGGCCCACTCTGAAGATCAGACAGTAGACATGAATGAAAGAGTGAGCCTGTGGCTGCCATAGAGGGAGCTTACTCATTTATTCTGAGAATAGTTCTGAGGCATGGAGAAGACTTTCAGTTCAGCCTCAGGGTCACCTGGTGGTCATAATCTGCTCAAGAAGACCCATAGTATAAGCTGAGTGCCCAAGCACTGGGAAAGATCATGCTTCCTCTTCAGGCTTCCCTTACTTTGCAGAACATCATAAATTCAAACTCTACCGATTACCATGATGAAGGTTGGATGCCAGCATGGACATGCCTCAAAGGACCGGCTGCCCCTTCTGTATGTCTGAGCTCATTCTCCAGGTCCTCCACCCTCAATAATCCTGGGGTGAAGGAGACAAAGATCTCAGAGTGGTAGGGGTGGAGTCTTTGATGCTTTCTGGAGACCTGAGTGGAAATTTAGGTTCTATGAGAAAGGAGATCAAAAAGAAACTTCAGGCTTTTCAGGGAGGCATGTCCCAGGAGCTCACACATCCAGAACTAGCGTCACTAAAAGGAGAAAACCTTCCCTTCAGGTCCCAGAGTCAGCATGTCCCCCACCAAGTATGCTCTAAAAGCCACAGCCATCCTGCCTTTAGAAGCCTCATTTAGAATTACTCACTGATCATCCTGAGGCTAAGGGAAGATTCCCTAGAAACCCCAACTTTGGCCCTTCCTCTAGGAGGTCAGTCATTTTCTTTCTGTTAACATCCCCACATGAGTCCTTTTGGGTGACTAGATACAAGATTTCAGGACTGACCCTTTGCAAGTCTGTTTCTTTCTTCCTCAAAGATTATTTGTGGGTGAGTAAAGTCTAAAATGTTTTATTGTAATTGTAAAATTTTTAAAATTATTCTAATAATTAAGAACTTACAAAAGACTATTTGGAAAATGTATAAGTACACAAGGTGCAACAAAAAGCATGGACCCAACCACCTGCTAAAGCAAGTAGCTGACTGTGGCCTAGAAAGACACCTATGCCCTGGTGACCTTTCCTCCCAGTCACTGTCAAGTATCACCACTCTCCTGGCCATTGTCACATAATCCCAGAGCTCTAACCTCTTTCCATTCCAGCTTAACATAAATGCAACCAATGGGCGCTGCTTCCCACAGTTTGCTTTCTCACTTAACATTGTATTCCTGAGATTCATCAGTGTTGTGCTATGTGTCTGGGACAGATCTTCAAGCACTCCACAGTGTAACCTGCCCATACCATGGTTGTCAGACATTTGGGAGTTCTTAGAACATTAGGCGTGAGCTTTCTTGCACACATTTCCGAGTCTCTCAGGTAAGAATCTAGAAGCCTGAGGGCACATCCCTTCTCACTTGTACCTGAACCCAAACTGGTTATAACATATCCAAAACCACCATCCATGACCACATCACTGACATCCCACATCCTTACTCACATTTTGTACTATTTTTGTGAACCTGGTGGCTATATTACTGGGGTTTCATTGCGGGTTTTTTTTTTCTTTATTTTTTTAAGTAGCATGCTTGATTTAAAAGGTTTGCTTTGAAGCCTCTAGATTGTTTTTTTTTCTAATACCAGTAGAGTATTTACAAATGTTGACCATATCATAGGTTATAAAACAAACCTAGATACCTAAGATTCAAGATTATTCATTCATACCATAGTGTGTGTTTATAGCACAAGTAAAAGTTAGTAAGAAACAAATAAAAAAGAAACAAGAGCAAGGACATACATTTGGAAAACATGAAACATTTTAAAATTAACCAAAGAAGCTGGGCAGTTGTTGCTGGAGAATTTCTCTCCAGCCCCCACATCCTGCCAGCTCCCAAGTCCTGCCAGTCCCAGAACCCATTTATAAAATAAACACACAGACGCTTACATTATTTAAACTGCTTGGCCGTTAGCTCAGGCCTATCATTGTCTAGCTCTTACTCTTATATTTAGCCCATTTCTATTAATCTCTACTTTGCCACGTGGCTCATGGCTTACCGGTACTTTACATCCTCCTTGTCCTGGCGGCGGCTCCAGGCAGTCTCCCCTATCCTTCCTCCTTCCTCAATTCTCCTCTCTGTTAGTCCCGCCTTTACTTCTTGTCTGGCTACCGGCCAATCAGTGCTTTATTTATTAACATATTTGTCATACAGAACATCCCACAGCAGGCAGTGGTAGCACACACCTTTAATCCCAGCACTCTGAAGGCAGAGGCAGGCAGATCTCTGAGAGTTCAAAATCAGACTGGTCTATAGAGTGAGTTCCAGGAGAGCCAGAGCTACACAGAGAAACCCTGTCTAGAAACGCTCCCCCGCAAAAGGAACTAACCAAAGAAAATGTCAAGAAAATCTTTAGGTTGAATAACAATAAAATTGCTCTACATTGAAACTTGTGGGATTTGGCTGCAATAGTACTAAAGGGGAAGTTTATAGCTTTAAATTAATATAGAAAAGAAATCTGAAATGTAATGAATGAGGTAAGTATAAAAGTAAGAAGTTAGCATAAATAAATGAATGAATGAATGAATAATAAATAAATAAATAAATATATATATAAATAAATAAATAAATAAATAAGTGGCAAGCATGGCCACCCAAAGAGCAAGCACTGTAGAAACTAAAGCCATGGAAGTAAGCATGGTGATGAGAAAGGTCTCGTTATGTAGCCCTGGCTGTCCTGGAGCTTGCTATGTAGACCAGGCTATGTGGAGGGTCCTTTATGGTTGGCAGGGAAACAATCCAGGTGAGGTAAGAAGGAAACTTGGTTCAGTGTGACTTAGTCAGCCATCACTGGTCCAAACTTTGAGAGTCTGACACCAGGTCATTTACTTTAGCCATATTCAAGCACAGAACACTTTTAGGAAAAAGTTTTCTGGTAACAATTAACTAAATCCCAAGTGCACAACAAATTGCAGACATGTTTACATTGAAATTCATTACAAAGTACGTCTGGCTTCTTTCACATGGATGGATACTGTTGACTCAGAGATAGTGCCCACAATTTAGAGTCTAGGGAAAATGACTGAGGTGAACATAATGTCTGTGGGAGTCAGCATTGGCCTGGCCCTAAGATAACACAGAAGTTACTTAGGCTGTTGTAAAGTACAAGTGTGGTACTGAAATTACTTCTAGCCTAGGTACCTGTCTCCAACACAGTCTCTCTATGTCTGCACCAGTTAGCAAGAAGTTCAGGGGTCTATTTGTCCAGAAGCCAGTGGTACTCTTTCTAGGAATGCCTTTGGAGAGGGAAAGCCCTGGTGACTTCTCAGGTTTGGGCCACCCGCTAAACCAGTGGGCACTCCTCTGGCTGGGCCACTAGGAGTCATAGCACCTCGAGCAAGGGCCGTCTGAGGATATCTGTGACCTGTAGACTTAAGCAGGCTGCAAGAACCAATGCTTTCTTCTAGCTAGCCAAGTCTCTGAAGTATTCCAAGGCAAAGACTTGTCAGCCCTAAAGGCCAAGCTTCTGGGTGCTAGGTGGGGATGGTCTCTCTGAGAGACCTTCAGCTCAACCCTTCCATGGAGGTAATGACTTACAGTTCTTACCTAGTCTTGGGGAGAGGTCATCAAGAAATGTTCCTAGAGGAGTGCCCATCTCAGCAGCATTCTAGAAGAATAAGCCAGACAGTCCAGGTGAGGGGAGCTTTCAGTATCAAAGCTGAGGAAAAAAGCCTTGATGCCATTCTGGGCACCTTGAGCAGCTCAACCAGGAGGCAGAGGCTGAGGCATGCTGTAGGAGAGGGCACAGGGATCAGAGCTAGACAGAAACTGGGGCACAGGCCAGAAGCTGGCATGGGAGCCCCAAGGCTAGACTTGTTTCAGGATAGCATCAGGAACCTGTTCCTATCATCAGACACACTTCTGCTATGGAAGCCTTGTGACCTTGGCCACCTCTTTGACTCCTCAACCTCAGCCTCCTCCTTTGTAAGTGGTTAGTAGAACCCACCAAGAACAAAATTGAGTACCCAGCAGGAGCTCCACAGACAGCTACTATTTTGTTGTTATTTTTATCTGGCCAAGCAGCTCGCTGGCTGGAGTTCAGGGAGGATCCTGGCTGTGTGAACAATAAAGATCACTCGGTGATGAGAACAATGGAGAGAGACAGAGGAGACAAAGGGAGACAGTTTGTTTTACTACCTTGCAAAGCCAGACATCTGCCCAGAGTGGTGGGCATGATGATTGAGCACAGCAGACAGCTTTTCTAGTCCTGAATCAGGTCCCTTCCTCCCTTTCCTCATTGGCTGAGTGATCAGAAGGGTACAGTCTTTCACATCATCTAGGTCTCATGTTCCCTCCACCACTTAACATCTGCCAATTTCTCAACAAAGACCGTGTGTGTGTTCATTTCTTCACCATTAAAGCTTACCAAGCACATGACCTTGGCACATCTGCAGGTCATTAGGCAAGCCTCTCTTAACTTCAGATTTGGGCAGGGGGGTAGCTAATTTAGCAGGCTACCATCAGGGCCTAGCTTTTCTTACTTATCTGTAGTTGAACTTGTGCCAACTCAAGGTACTTTTATTTTGAAAATGAACTGTAAGATTTTTTTCTTATAGCAGGCAATGTGGCCCTGCCAATCTACAATAGGACTCATCTAGAAAGAGGTCAGCTGAGACTTGGGAACGGCTTAGCCAGTAGCGTGCTTGCCTCATAAGCACAAAGACTAAGTTTGAGCCCCAGGACCCATGTAGACATACTTGGCACAGGGCTGTGCTGCACACCTGTAATCTCAGCACTAAGAAGATAAAGACAAGAAGATCCCTGGGTCTCAGTGGTCAGCCAGTCTAGCTTAATTGGCTAGCTCCAGGCCAGGGAGAGACCCTGTCTAAAAGAATGAAGGAGTAACAGAGCAAGGAGTTGTCTAGGGTCAGGACACACCTTCCTTTCTGGGATAGTCCTGCCAAAGCAGCGCTGGCAGCACTACACCTGCTCAATGGCACACTCTCTGGACACACAATACCAGCCTGCTGTCCAAGTTTTGCGGGCCCCACTCCCACCTCCTCATATAGGGCCTGAGTGATAGCCTGGAGAAAGCAGGACTTCCTAGACAGAACCTGTTAGAATTCTGCCATCACTCCAGCTACATGACTGCACAGGCACAGTTCGGGGTCTTGTGTCTTACGTCATCAATGGGAGCTGGTGACTATGTATGTGCAGTATGGTCACACAATCTGCACCTTAAAAGCCAGATGCAGACCCTATGCTCCCTCTGCTCTCTCTGATCTGCTCCCCTCTCCCCCCACCCTGCCATCTTGCTCTCTTTCCAGGCCTGGCTCTCCTCTCCCCCTCCCCATTTTCCTCCTAATAAAGCTCTGAAAACTAATACTGGGTTCTGTCATGACCTTTTCCATTGGTAACCAGCGCCACCAGCACCGCCATCCCACCACCACCAGTGCCGTTTATCATCCTTTCAGTACCAGCCCCACCCCTGCATGGTGGAAAGCAGGCTAGCCTTTGGAAACACTCCAGTCCTCCACTGGTGAGAACAGCTTTCAAGAGCTGGTTTTCTGTGCACTTCCCACACACCAAGACTTTGAGAGAGCAATCCAGTCGGCAGCACTGAACTAGCTCATTTTACAAATGTGATACTGAGGTCTGTCTGGAGAAGTAGAGAGAATGACAGAGCTAGGAATGGTCCTGCCATGATCTACACTAACAAAGGCTGAGCCCAGAGCCACAGACTCTACCCTAGCCATTAGCACCCAAGGAATTTCAGAAAGTTACAAATGGTGCTCTCCCATAGGACAGGGCTCTGGGGACAGGGGGCTAGCTCTTCTTCATCCCAACAGGCTAAATATTGTAGAATATTATTTTAAGATGTGTTACTTTTGTTTATGTTTCATTGGTTTAATTCTGTGAAGCTGTGCTACTGTGCCTGTCTAGAGCACCTAATGGTCTAATAAAGAGCTGAGCGGCCAATAGCAAGGCAGAAGAAAGGATAGGGAGGGCTGGCAGGCAGAGGAGAAATCTGGGAGGAGATCAAGGAGTAGCCAGAGAAGAAGAAGGACATCAGGGCCAGCCACCCAGCTACACAAAAAGCCACAGAGTAAGAGTAAGATTTACAGAAGTAAGAGAATGGGAAAAGCCCAGAGGCATAAGGGTGACAGGATAATTTAAGATAAGAAAATCCGCTAAACTGGGCAGTAGTGGTGCACGCCTTTAATCACAGCACTCAGGAGGCAGAGTCAGGTGGATCTCTGTGAGTTCAAGGCCAGCCTGGTCTACAGAGTGAGTTCCAGGACAGGCTCCAAAACTACACAGAGAAACCTTGTCTCAAAAAAAAGAAAGAAAGAAAGAAAGAAAGAAAGAAAGAAAGAAAGAAAGAAAGAAAGAAAGAAAGACCTGACTAGAAACAAGTCAAGCTAAGGCCGAGCATTTATAATTAACAATAAGCCTCTATGTGTGCTTTATTTGGGAGCTGGGTAGCAGGCCCCCCAAAAGAGCAAAAACAACCAACAACAGCTGAGCTTCCTGGACAGAGTCAGACATTCCATGAGGACAAACCTGAGAATGAGTTCTGGTGTGTAACTGCAGCTGGGTGGCCTTAGGAAAATCATATACCTCCTCTGAGCTTTGGTTTTATCCCTTATGAAAGGGACTGAGGACAGGCATTCTACTGCTATGCCTGTGGGCAGCAGAGCCGGTGATCAGCACTGTTGGTATATCCTGCCTGTTGGGGATTCCTAAGGCTCATTTCCAGTTGGGTTCCAAATCAGAGTTGGCCTCAGGCTGTGAACCACAGTTGGTGATAACCACAATGTCTGGGACCCACGTGTAATCCACATGCTCACAGTTAGCATGGTAGCCTTTTAATACATTAACTAGTCCCAAAGTAACCCAAGAGAAGCCCCAGGAAGCAAAGATGAGCTACAGCTTCCCAGGCCAACTGACAGGGGACGGGGGCCACAGATACCCTGTTATCAGGTCCTGGATTTGCCTCACATCCATGCCAGGAGCTCACTAAATGGCTTTTTTTTCACCCCATCCTCTCTATGGCTCTGAATGAAGCCAGAGGTTGGAGGATGTTGTGGGGACTGGACTAGAAAAACAGAAGTTATGGGGTGCTGGGGTCACCTGCATCCAGGTGAAGCTTCAGTGGTTAACCAAGGGCAGCCTGTGGGTTGCAAGTGCTGATCCACCACAAAACATGGTAGCTGGATGGGTCTGGACTAGCCATCTCCCCATGTGTGCCTAGAGGAAGCTTGGGTTGGCTTTAATCCTGGCCTTGTTAACTGAGAAAGAGCAAGGTGTCAGGATGGAATGTTCGTTTTATATCCTTCTTCCTGTTCTGTCTCTTCATCATCTACAATGAGTGAGTATTAATATCATAATCATGAGAAAGGGTTTTCTGTGAGTTCAGGATTCTTTTTCAGAAGACATGAAATGCCCAGAGGAGTGAAACCATTTGCCCAAGGCCACACAGCTGGAAAAATGGCCTTAACTCTAGCACCTGATCCTATTTGAACCGAAGGCTCTCATTTTCTTGTAGAGTGAAGCCATGCCTCCCTCCCTTTCACTAGGACCAAGCCCTGAAGGTGCACCCACTCTAATTTGACATTGGCTCCAGCTCCTCAGAGAACTAAGAGGCATGGGTCCCTGAAGATCTTGGGAAAGCTGCCAGTGGAAAGAGGTGCAGGCAACACCAGCCCCATGCCAGCTCCACCAACTCAGTGCTTATTCATTAGTAAAAGAATGCCCAGGCTATTTGGGGCACCTGTAATTTTCTACTTGAATAACCAGGGAAGTGGCTGCCTGCCCGTTCCTCTGCCCTGCTCATGGCGCCAGAATGGAGGAAACATGATCTCGCTTGATGTAACAGAATCTGGGCAGAGCTTCACGGATGATTTTCCTGCCTTTGCCCCATTCCAGAGGACCCATTGTCCCCCATACCTCGCCCAAAGGGGCTTTGAGTGATAGAGAAGCACCCAAGTTTGGATGCTGAAGAAGAGGTGGCTTCTTCCAGGCACAGGAAGCAAATGCAGCTTGACCATTTGCCAACTGTGAGCCTTTGGGCAGATGACACAGTCTCTGAGCCATAGGCTCTCCCTTTGGAAAGCAAGAACAATCACTCCCCGGGCAGGTCCGGAAGCTAAGGGGTAGCTGGTGCTTAGGGTCACTAACCTGTTACTGCTGCTGCTCATTTCAAGGATAAGAAAGGGGTCGTTCTAGAATGTTTAGGGCTAGTAGAGGTCATGTGACCCAGATAAGCCCCTGTAGCTGGTAAATGGGGCAGAAAACAAACATGGAGCTGAAGCCAGGAAGGTGGCT
>CABHPP010112523.1:14462-29716 GCA_902168425.1 Peromyscus attwateri | reverse complement strand
GGGGGGGGGACATTGTCTTTCGTGTTCCTTACTTCTGGTCAGTTTTTATTGTCAACTTGGCACAACCTAGAGCCACCTGGGAAGTGAGCACCTCAATTGAAGAATTGCCTCTATCAGATTGGCCTGTAGACATGTCTATGAGGAAGTGTCTTTATTGATGATCGCTGTGGGAGGACCCAGCCCCCTGTGAGTGGTGCAACCTCTGAGGCACAAAGAGAGAGAAAGCTAGTAAGCAGCATTCCTCCAAGGCTGTCAGTTCCTGTTCCCGGGTTCCTGGCTTGACTTCTCTCAGTGATGGACTGTCACCTGGAAGTGTAAGCGAAATACCCTCTCTCCTCCCCTGGGTTGCTTTCAGTCAGAGTGGGGTGTTTGTTTGTTTGATTTTCAAGACAGGGTTTCTCTCTGTATCCCTGACTGTCCTGGAACTAGCTCTGTAGACCAGGCTGGCCTCGAACTCAAATAGATTCTCCTGTCTCTCCTGCTGGGATTAAAGACATGCTTCACCACCACCTGGCCTGGTCAGAGTGTTTTATCACAGCAACAGAAAAGCAAACTAGGCACACAGAAGTCCTCTTTCCTGCCTGTTCTCTCCATGGCTACTTCCTCCATCTGTCAAGTTCAGTTTCAAGTTGCTCTATCAGTCTAGAGCAATGGTTCTCAACCTGCGGGTCATGACCCCACAGGGGGTTGCATATCAGATATTTACATTACAATTCATAACAGTAGCAAAATTACAGTTATGAAGCAGCAATGAAACAACTTTCTGGTTGGGGGTCACTACTGTATATATAATAATAATAACTGTATTAAAGGGTTTCAGCATTAGGAAGGTGGAGAACCGCTGGTTTAGAGACATACAACACAGAATCAAAGGGAACCATTTGGGCCGATCCATTTTCAAGTAAGAATTTTGCAGAGCTCCCAAAGTAGCAAAAAACTTTTAGTATTTTTACTTTATTGGTGCTGATATTTTAACATTTACATGTTCCATTTATTCCTCGGAATTTCATTACATTTTATTATACACTAATTACTTTACATTTTAGTATTTTGCTAAAAAAATGATAATCACATGTTACAAGATGGAATGATCTAGAAGTTAGGTTCATTGTCACAGACCTTACTTCTGTTTGGTGATATGACAGAGCCTTCAAAATTAGTCACTCACGCACTAAGTCTCAAATACAGTAAAAAATGCATTCATACAATAAAGTTAATTGACCGTGACAAATAAGGAATGTAATTTTTCTTGGCCATGTTTCAGAAATTCAAGGTCAATGGCCTTTGTCAAGGCACAGAGCAGGAAGGGAGTATGCACAGCTGTGTCTGGGAGCAGCAGGGTAGGTATGTACACTCACTCGGTGATGCGGGTGTTGCATGCCAAGTGTTTACAGCTATGTTCTCTTAGAAAAGCCAACTGTGATGAAAAAAAAATGTTTCAGCTGCCCCCGCAATGCAGCCTGGGTCAAGTCCACAGTCTACGTCTTCATTTAGAAAGTGGAGTTGGCATGGGTCTCCAAAGCTTATCTGTGGTTGTGTAAATGAGACAGAGTGTTGTGCCCATCTTGCCCCCAGGTTGTGTGTCCTGCACTGGGGCATGTGTCTCACAAAGTGACATTTGTGTTGTTCTGTAACAATTATTATAGAGTGGAGAAAAAGAGTTGGAAACTCAAATCTGTTATCCTTTCTACCAGTTCAATGGCAACCGGGAAATGGAGACTACCGATTCAGGCGAAGTTTCTGGATTTTTGTGAGTGTTCTGATTGCAACAATAACTTAAAGTGGACCACACAGAAGCATCCTCATTGTATTGGCAGGAATGCATACATAAAAATGAATGTTCACATCTTGAGGATTCAATCAGCAAGCACTTCTCAACTCTGACTAGTTTCCATTTTATTACAATCTGATCTATTTGAGCTTGTGAGACCAGAGAGATTTGTGTTGACGTGAAACGAAACCTACGGCTTTCTCACCCTCCCAGCGCTTGTCCCATCCTCTAAGGCACTTGTGAATTATTGCCTGTGCTCATGTATGCATGCACATGTTTAAACACTGGAGATAAGGGAAGGGCTAAAAGATGAGATAGGAAGGCATCTCGGTGCAGGTAGTCAGAGCCATTTTCCTCTTTTTTTCTTTTGTATAGCTTGTTTGTTTATTTTATTTTGTTTTTTAATTTTTATTTATTCTTCTCCCATACAATACATTCTGATCACATCTTCCCCTCCCTTCACTCCTCCCAGTCCCCCACCTCTCCTTTCACCCAGATCCACTTCCCCGGCCCCTGTCTTTCCCCAGAAAAGAGCAGGCCTCCCAGGGACATCAACAGAATACAGCACAACTCGATACAATCAGACCAGGCACAAACCCTCATATCAAGGCTGGGCAAGGGAACCCAGTAGGAGGAAAAGGGTCCCAAGAGCAGGCAAAAGAGTCAGAGACACCCTCACTTCCGCTGTTAGGAGTCCCCCCAAAACATCGAGTTAACAACCACCGCATATGTGCAGAGGACCTAGTGGAGACCCATGCAGGCTCTGCAATTGCTGCCTTAGTCTCTATGAGCCCCCATGACCCTTGCTTAGTTGATTCTGCAGGCCATGTAGAGCAATTTTTCTAATTTATACATATGTGTGATTTCATATCATTTCCAAGAAGTAGATATACAGCTAAGATTGGCAGGAGGGGAAGCAGCTTAGTGAGATTAACTGATTTGCCCAAGAACTTACAGCTAATAAATAATGGGCACTAAACTGGCACCTAATTTTTCCTAATGCACAGATCTATCCTCCTTTTAAACATCCACTTGTTGTTCTAATTATAAAAAAAATTACAAACACAAAGGATGGGAATAACAGCTACTTTCACTTATGATGGAGTTACTGCCCCAAACCCCTCTGTAAATTGAATGTCATTCAGGGGCTAGAGAGGTTCAGTAGTTAAGCTCTTTCAGAGGACCTGAGTTGGATTCCCAGTACCAACATGGGACAGCTCACAACCACCTGTAACTTTATTTTTTATTTTTATTTATTTATTTATTTTTCTATTATCAGCTTGATACAGTACAAATTCTTATCCTAATAGTGAAATGTTTCCTTGAGGCTTGCCCAGTAATTGAGTAAAACCAAAACTTATGATAAGCCACAGTCATCCTAGGGTCCCCCTGCTATGTAGCCTCCCTGGATCTGTGGGTTGCAGTCTGATTGTCCTTTGCTTTATATCTAGTATCCACTTATGAGTGAGTACATACCATGTTTGTCCTTCTGAGTCTGGGTTACCTCACTCAGGATGATTTTTTTCTAGTTCCATCCATTTGCCTGCAAATTTCATGCTGTCATTGTTTTTCTCTGCTGAGTAGTACTCCATTGTGTATATGTACCACATTTTCTTAATCCATTCTTCAGTTGACGGGCATCTAGGTTGTTTCCAGGTTCTGGCTATTATGAATAGTGCTGCTATGAACATAGTTGAGCATGTATCTTTGTGGTATGATTGAGCATTCCTTGGGTACATGCCCAAGAGTGGTATGGCTGGGCCACCTGTAACTTTAATCCAACACCTTCTTCCAACCTCTATGGGCATCTGCATGCATTTGTTCATACACACACACACACACACACACACACACACACACACACACACACCCCACTTAGCAGTGTGACTGGTCACCAGCAAAAGTGTGGCTGTGTTGGAGCTGCAGGCCCTGTCTGCTGCTGCTGCTTCCCAGCATCACTGCGGAGGATCTTGCTCTGTATTCCACCCCGAAAGAGACCAAACTTTAAATGACAAAGTATTATTTCTATACATTACATCTTCTTGCCTTGATAAAGTGGAAAGTCTCCCAGGAAGCCATTGTGAACTGGGGACTTCTGTCTCCAATGACCATGGACCCAGTTCCCAACTAGTAGATGTTTGGTTCTGCCATAGTTACTTCAGAGACCCTGTGCCTCAGAGTAAAATGCAAGAGACAAAATGTGTGATCCTATTTATTCCCAGCCAGCTATCTTCTCTAAAGCCAACTGCTAGCCTGAGACAATATCATCCACACTGCTGTGCTTACAGATGTATTCTCTTCGTATGAATAAGTCCCCATGGGAATACACACTGCTTCTCTTCCTACATTGATGGCATCATGATGTATATGTACCTTTTGTAGCTTGAATTTTATATTCAGAATTTAAGGCTCACTCTTGTCGGTTGAGCCCAAACACCTACATCTTGACTGTTCCTCCTCTGCCCTTCTCCTCTTCCTCCTGTTTTCTTCTGGCGTGTGTGAGTCTTCACATCTGTACACATACTTAAAGAAGCTAGAGGAGGTAGTTTCTACCAGTGTTCATCATATTCCCTGATCTCAGGGTCTCTCACAGAACTTAGAGCTTGGTTGGTGGCCTCTTGTTTCCACCCACCACCAAATTCACCAGTCACACACCCAGATTGATGGATAGATGGATGGATCTCTCTCTCTCTCTCTCTCTCTCTCTACCTACCTATCTTCCTTCCTTCCTTCCTTCCTTCCTTCCTTCCTTCCTTCCTTCTTTCCTTCCTTCCTTCCTTCTTTCCTTCCTTCCTTCTTTTTTTGATACAGAGTCCCACTATGTAGTTCTGGCTGGCCTGGAACTTTCTGTATAGACCAGACTGGCCTTGAACTCACAGAGATCTACCTGTTTCTGCGTCCTAAGTTCTGGAATTAAAGTGTGTGCCACCATACTCAGTCCCACACCCAGTGTTTGATGTGCAGCAAGCCCCTTAGCCAGAGGCATCTGTAGCTCTTGTTGGGCTTTCTAATTGCTGTGATTATTTTACTGTTTGACTATTCCATAACCTCTTCTCCACTTTCTTACATAACTGTTTAGATTTTAAATGTTGATATTATAAATAATGCAACAAAATGTGTTTTTCTCTGCACTCCTTTGTGAGCATGTCCCTCTATTTCTCTAGGAAATGACTAGGTCATAGAAGTGCAATTTTATAGTTCTTGAATGTTTGCATTGATATGGATTAAATTGTGTCTCCTATGTTGAAGCCCTAAATCCCAACAAGGCTGGATTTATTGACAGCATTTGTAAGGAGGAGATTAAGACTAGACAAAGTTATAAGGGTGGGGCTGTGATCAGATCGGATTAGCGACCTTCTGTAGTGGTGTTCAGACCGCTGCAGCTGCCAGGGCACAAGGCACACCGGGTCATCCATCTACAAGCCTAGACAAGAGACCTCATTCGAAGCCAGGCTTTGTTGGCCCCTTGATCTTAAACTCTGGCCTCCAGGACTGTGACGGAAACAAATTCCTATTGTCTACCACACCCAGCCCGTGGTATTCTGTCAGTAGCCTGAGCAGACTAACATATGCGACTTTTGGATGTTTCCCACTGCCAAGTTGTTTCCCAAAATGTACCAACCCCCACCCCACCAGCAAGGAAGATCTCTCTCCTGACGTCCAAGCCTCCCCAGAGCACCCGCCCCTCCTCCTCCCGGGATCTGCAGGAGGCCAAAGGCTCTTAGTCCTTGAATTACAGACCCAGTCAAGCTATGCAGGAATTCGCTGCATAATGAAGGGTAATTTTAGCTTTACTAAGTGTGAGGGGTGTTTGGGTGGCTGTGTTTCCAGTTTCTTATGTAGCAACAATTCTTCACAGTTTAGCTGCTTTGAAATAAAAATGAGAGGTTGCTTTGGTGTATTGTGTTAATCTCTTCCAATTTCTTTTCTTTTTTGTTTTGTTTTGTTTCATTTTGAATCAGCAATTGCTATGTACCCTAAGCTAGCCTCAAACTTGCAATCCTCCTGCCTCAACATTTTAAGTACTATGCCACCCTGCCCGGCTCGTCAGAATTAAAAAACAAACATTGGTTTGTTTGTTTGTTTTTACATGTGAGCGGTATGTGGGTGACTGTGCACCACAGAGTGCATGTGGAGATCAGAAGACAACTTCTGGAGTAGTTTCTCTCCTTCTGTTATGTGCCTTGGGGATGGAACTCGGGGCACCAGATTTGGCAGCAAGGGCCTTTATTGGCGGAGCATTTCACTGGCTCTCGTGCATTCTTAACTTGGGCTGTTTAAAACTGGTTATTTCAATGCAGTCAATAAATGTTGAGGGTGGGGATGGAGTGATGCTCAGCAGTTAAGAGCACTGGCTGCTCTTCCAGAGGACCTGGGTTTGATTTCCAGCACCCACATGGCAGCTCACAACCATCTGTAACTCCAGTTGCAGGGGATCCAACACTCTCTTCTGGCCTCTATGGGAACTGCACACATGTGGTACATAAACATGTAAGCAAGCTGGGCGGTGGTGGCGCACGCCTTTAATCCCAGCACTCAAGAGGCAGAGGCAGGCGGATCTCTGTGAGTTCGAGGCCAGCCTGGTCTCCCAAGTGAGTTCCAGGAAAGGCGCAAAGCTACACAGAGAAACCCTGTCTCGAAAAACAAAAAAACAAAAACAAAAACAAAAAACAAAAAACAAAAAACATGTAAGCAAAACATCCAAACACAAAAGAAAAAATAATTAATTAAAAATAAAATGTTGAGGTGGATATTCTTGCTTTGCTTTTGTGTTTTTCTTTAATCTTAATCAGGTGGAGTCCACAAAAGTAACTTTAACATACCTTATTCTTGATTCTTATTTAAGTTATACTTAATATTTTACATGTTAACATGGACTTAAATATTAATAAAAATATTCCAAATGGCCAGGGAAACGCTTTCCGGACAGAGGGCAGATCTGTCACGGGCTCACTGCTTTAATATGTTCCTGCTGGAAAGAGAACTTTCACTGGCAGCCTCAACACTGTGGTCAGCCCCACATGATACAGCAGGCAGGTCCACCTGGACCCTTTCTGTGGTGTCATTTCAAGCCAGCTCATGCAGAATTATCATCTCTACCTCTACAATTGCCCCTTAGTTCATTGCACATGAAAAGCCTTTAATCAAGGTGCCTAAACCCACGAGGGCTAGATTTCAGCTGAGGATTTTCTGATTGGCCCCCTGGAATCTCTGCCATCTAAGCCAGTACAGCCGCAGATCAGTGCAGGAACTCAAGTCAATTAACCTCCCACCCTAGCCTCCTCCCTGAGCCCGTGTAGAGATGCTTTTCGGTAGCATGTACCTGAGTGTTCATTACAGCACTGTTCACAATGTCCATGTCATGGAGCCAGCCTAGGTGTCCAATGACAGCAGCCAGAGGAAGAAAGATGTGATACATACGCACGGTGGAATTTTTCTTGGTCATGAAGCAGAATGAGGTTAGATCTTTTGCAGGAAAACAGATGCAACCAGAGACAATGGTATAAAGGGAATTACACCAGTTCCAGCAAGACAAACACCATGCTTTCTTTCATTTGTGACTCCGAGGTTTATATAGTCCCATAAAATCACGTGTGTCTATAAATGGAAAGTGTATAAGATGAAGTAGAAGAGAAATTGTCTAGGGGACCAAAGGAGTGGGGAGGGGTGAGAATAGAAAGAGTGAGAAGTGCGGATATGTTCAACACACAATATACACTATATGATTTTTTAACTTAAAAATGAAAAGAAATGGCAAAATAACCAGGATGGGCACAGAGTTTGGTATTCAGATATTTCAACTCTTCAACTCCTAGGAAAAGATCTTGCAAGAATTCAGGCAGATTAGTCTATATCAGGGCTTTTGGCTTTTGTGATTGTCAGTTAGGTTGCTATGTCTTATTATGACCTGCTTCTACAATGCTAAATGCATGCAAAGCCCCTTTCGTGTGACTTAGGCACGCGTAACCACGTGTACCTCATGGGCTCCTGGAAGTCTTAAAGACATTTTGGCATCTTGCCAAGTCAAAGCACTTTTACAGTATTTCTCCACTGTCATAGTTTGTGTACTGACCGCAAATGCAGTGACAGACAGACTGCTGGTGCCACAGGACCTTGGAGGCACTGGCTCGAAGCTGCACGTCTCCATGCTTTTTCCTTTTTCTCATGGCCACACAGTTGGAGATGGACATGTAGTTCCACTGAAGTTCTGCTGCCTTGGTGAAGTAGTAGAAATGATTAATTATATTAAGTATAGGCACTTGAACACAAATGGTTTAAAATAGTCTAGATCAAGAGATGGGAATCATATATAAAACACGGCTCCTGCAAGCTGAGAACCACAGTTGGCTGAGGACCGGCACCCGAGCCATTGCTGAAATAGGTGAAATAACCATCTTTACCTGAAAAGACATGCAAACTGCACTTCCTGCTTTCCTTCCTTCCTTCCTCCTCCCCTATCTTCCCGCTCCGTCAGTCCTTTTTCCTTCCTTCTTTTGTGAAGTTTTTTTTGAGACAGATTCTTGCATGTCACCCTGCCTAGTGTGATACTACTTTGCTCCAAGTTGGCCTGAAAGCTGTAGGACTTGTCCTGCCTTAGCCTCTCTGATGCTGGACTACCTGACGTGTGCCTCACACTCAGTAAGCTGTAGCTTTTCTCAGCATACTTGGCAGATGTGTTGTGGTGTTTGTTTGTTTGTTTGTTTGTTTAATGAATGAGTTGGTCTTGTCACTATAAACTTTACCGTGAAAAAAACACCAAGAGTTTGTGCTGCCCAGAATAAAATTGAAGAATTCCCAAGGAACTTGGACTTTTCAAACCTGTCCTGGTGCTCATTGGCCTGATAATTTTCCAATATTTGAAGAGTTTTAAAATGAGTTAGGTGATGGCACTTTTGAATGCTGTCCTATCAACATTTGGAATTTCTGCTTATTCATTAAACCAGCATTTTCAAAATGACCAATGCACAGCACAAAATCATTTAAAAATAGATTTGAATGCAACAAAACACGAGTCACTTACTGACGTGGTTTCAGACTCCACACTGCCACTAACCTCTAGGAAAACTCCACTTTGTCAAGTCGCACTGTGGTATCAGAGAATATTCACAAGTGTGATAAGGCCACTAAAACGTTCCTTTCTTTGCCACATGTCTGGGAGAAGCTTTAATAAAAACAGTGTAGCGACAGATGAATTCAGAAGAGTCTCTGAGCATGCTCTAATCTGCGGTTAAGCCAGAGGTTTGAAATGGATTGGTAAAATGGAAAACAAGGCAGTGTTTGCTGGCTCTTGGCACCCAGGTGGCTGAAGGAGAAGAATACTGAATTTGAGGCCAGCCTGGATAACATAGTAGGACCTTGTCAAAGAAAGAAGGGAAAAGAGAAAAAAGAAGGGAAGAAAGGGGGAGAAAGAGAGGAAGGGGAGGGGAAGGAAGAAAAGAAAAACGATGGCATTCTCAATGACAATTTTGCATTAGAAAATAAAGCAACTTAAGTCAATTTAGTTTTTAACTGTATCCTAAATGTTTGCCCACAGCTAAGCGTGGCTCTCACCTCTCATCAAAGAAGTGTGCTTTTCAGCAGACCAAGAATACTAGCAGGTTCACAACTGATGGAAATGCAGAGGTCAAGTGACTGTGGGGTCCTGGCCCCAGTCGGTCCATCTACAACCCAACCCCCACATCAAATGTTTGCGAGGATTGTAGGAGCCAGATGGAGGACCAGGACACAGTGTCGTCTATATACAGTAGGGAAGCCGCACCCAGAAATCTCAGTCATACGGTTGCCATACAGAATTTGCTTAATAACATTACCAACTGACATGCCCACGGGAGTGGAGGAAATTCACAAGGCCCCACCCTAGATGAAACACTACAGACAATTAAGGGCTGAGAGAAAGCGATTCAGTCTCTCCAGAGGTAAATCCAGATAGTTATCCTATCCTAAGAGGCCAGCTCTAAAATCATGTGCACATGTAAGGAGACTGATAAATGGGCTCAGTAGGGCCTCTGTGTGTGTGTGTGTGGTGTGTGTGTGTGTGTGTGTGTGAGGTCATGAGCTTGAGAGGCAGTTGGAGTGGGGGCATGGGAGGAGATGGGGAAGAGACAGAAAGGTAGAAATAATGTAAAGACAGTACTCATGTATGAAATTTAAAAAAAATAAAGCAATTATTTTCATTAAATGTTATATGTAAGCAAAGAATGAGATCTGTAATTTTATTTTAATGAATTAGTAGCTAATTCAAATTGTCTGTTTTTATTTCCAGTTGGTCGACTTAACACAATGAACCAAAGCTCCTCAGACTCTCAGCGAGTCTTGAAATCTATGAAGGGGTCTGGAGGCCAACGCCTCAGAGGACTTCTGTGTTGAGCCAGGAGAGATCCCTGTAGTGGACCACAGAGGTCATCTCACCTCCCACAGGCAGGATTTGCACTGTCTGAGGGCTCCTGGTGACAAGCAACAGACACCGACTGCAGCTGCTTAAGTAGAAAGTGCATTGGAAGACACTTGTTCACACTTAGGATCAAGTGAGCAGGAGCCAGAGGAGCAAGGTCCAACCAAAATCTACTCTCTGCCTTGGGAACAGCCTCTGTGTGGTGGTGTGATGCTGGGGCAGCCTGTGTGTGGTGGTGTGAAGCTGAGACAGCCTCTGTGTGGTGGTGTGAAGCTGGGGCAGCCTGTGTGTGATGGTGTGAAGCTGGGGCAGCCTGTGTGTGATGGTGTGAAGCTGCGACAGCCTGTGTGTGATGGTGTGAAGCTGCGACAGCCTCTGTGTGGTGGTGTGAAGCTGGGGCAGCCTGTGTGTGATGGTGTGAAGCTGGGGCAGCCTGTGTGTGATGGTGTGAAGCTGGGGCAGCCTGTGTGTGATGGTGTGAAGCTGGGACAGCCTGTGTGTGATGGTGTGAAGCTGGGACAGCCTGTGTGTGATGGTGTGAAGCTGGGGCAGCCTGTGTGTGGTGGTGTGAAGCTGCGACAGTCTCTGTGTGGTGGTGTGAAGCTGACGCAGCCTGTGTGAGATGGTGTGAAGCTGGGACAGCCTCTGTGTGGTGGTGGAATAGAGTAGCTGCGCCTGCATTCTCCCCGCCACTGCATGACCTTTGACTCCACTGGAGCCTCCTCCAGTAGTTCCCAGCCTGCTTTGCCCAGCAGTCAGCAGTCCACATCACCATCAGCACAGCAAGGGGATCAAATGTCCTCATCCTGTTGCCAGGTTCCAACGTGAAGGACGAGTGCCTACCTCCTGCTTTCTTCTGGAGTACCTCCCGACAGACAGACGGTTTACATTATACTCAAATTTGATGAAAATCCGAAGTTCTTGTGAAGGAGCAAGGAGGCAGTGATGTAATGGAGTGCGTGCTTTCTGTGTTTGCTGTGTGACCTTTTCTGCAGAGACGGGAGGAAGGCCCCCGTGATGGCTCTTCTCAGTGCCAACCTGACTACTTCTGGAATGAACCCAAACAGCCTGGCACACTTGTGAGAAATTTTTTTCTTAGTTAAATCATTTGAAATGGAAGACTCACCCTAAATCTGAATCTTTTGAGGTAGAAAGACCCCCCTGAAATCTGGGCCCTGCCTTCTGCTGGCAGACTATGTCAGGACACGGAAGGAGGAAGCTTCTGTTCTCTCCCTGCGCGTCCACTCTCCCTGGCAAGTCCATTCCTCCACGAGCAATAGAGCCTACTTCTTTGGGATTCCAGCGTGTACTAAGGACCAGTTAGTTGAGACATCTATCCTCGTGGACTGAACAACTACTGAATTCTTGGACTGTCCATTGGTAGACAGCCATGGCTGAACTAGTCGGACTACAGCCTGTAAGCCACTCTAATAAATTCCGTAGATACAGATTCATTCTACCAGTTCCTTCAGCTAAACCTTCTGTCCTGGAGGAGTCTACTGCTGGGACTCTTCTGAGATGCTCCAGGTCTCTCTCACTGATTTGTTTAATTTATAAGCTATCTTCCTAGAAACTGAGTTATTTGTTGTAAGAACCTCGATGTTTCAAATGAAGGCTATCTAGGCAATAAGAAGGAACTTAAGTGGAAAAAAATTTAATGTTAAGAAAAACCCACTTTATTTTGTCAGGTGATTTTGGCTAGTTCAAAAGGCTGTCAGCTTCCGAGTGAGTAGTGTTTCCCAGGGCACCTGGGCCATGGCTTCAGATATTCCCCTTAGTCTTAGTTGGTCTGATAGTTAACTCTACGCATCAACCTGTGGACTGTTCCCAGATGTGTGAACAAAGAGCTCACGCCAGTGTTCTTTTGAAGATGTTTTAGGAGGTATGAGTAACATCAAACCAGGACAGTAAAGAAGCTCACACTCCATGATGTTGGGTGGCCCTCCCCCACCCCCTGAATTGAAGGCTTTAAGAGGAAAAGGACTCACATCCCCGCAGCTTACCTTCCCGCTCCCGTGCATCATCAGCTCTTCCTGGCTCTCCAGCCTGTGGGCCTGTCCTGCAGATTTCTCCACAGCTAGTTTCCACAATTGTGTGCTCACTCTTTAGGTCTGTCTGGACACACTCACTCTTGTTCTGTTTCTCTGGAGAATGCCAATTATACAGTTGGGAGTTCCTAGTTGCTATGATTTCTCTAATATGGCAAGCTCACTGCTAATTTTGTAAGGATTAACTAAAGACAATGATAGTGACATTCCATTACTCTTCAGCATTCTTCCACACAGTCACCACTAGCCACATGGAGACTCTGGGAACTTAAAATGCAGCTATACCACATGTTGAAATGATAATAATGTTAACATATCAGATTAAGTAAAAATAAGCTATTAATATTAATTTCAAATTTCTCCGACTTACTTGTGACGTGACTACTAGTTGATTTAAAATTCCCTATGCAGCAGCCATTATATTTAGACAGCACAGCCCTAGTCTAGCATTTCTTCCAAACCTCTTCCCTGCAGTGTTCATAAAGGTCTTTGTTTCCACCCCCATAAATGGCTCTCACCTAATCACCGTGAATGCAGCTTTCAGCCACTGATGCCTCTGAGATGGGATTAGTCTAAGAACCAGGGTGGGCGTGGCCAGACACAGAACTTGGGAACCAGGTACAGAAAACATGGGCTAGTTAGTGGTTGTCCTGACAGACAATGACAAGATGTTGTCACTCAGTCAATAATCAAAACACAGTCTTGACCATGTACAGCAGAAGCCACAGTGAGAAGGGCAGCCTTGGTTATGTTGTTTGCTGTAGAGCCTTCAACCATCACGTGAAAATGTGCTCTCCGTGACTCAGAGTGACTCTGGGTTGTTTCTGTGTGCCTTACAACTGTGGTCTTATTCAAGTAGGGTATCAATGAAGCTGTTTGGAGCTATGTAGAGACACCACCAGTGAATGATTCAAGAGTCTCTACCGTCGGTTTCTCTGTGTGGCTATTCAACTGTGCTCCCATGTGATCTCCCAAACAAGCAATGATTTTGTATAGAATTAGGAACAGGGCTAGTTGGTGAACTAATATGGGGAGGTCCATTGTCTTCTTCTTTGGGCAGTGGCAAAGTGGACAAGATGGCCTTTTGTTATTGTTCTTTTGTGAGACAAAGTCTCACTCTGTAGCCCAGGCTGACCTAGAACTTATTGTGTAGCCCAGGCTGGCTGCAAACTCTCAGTGATAATCCTGATTCAGCCTCCTGAGTGATGGGATTACAGGTGTGAACCACCACCACACAACTGACTGTATGTTCCATATGTTCTTTCCTAGTTTACAATGCTGTACATCTATAAAGATTCCAGAAGCTTCTAATGTGTGCTGTTATTTTCCGTAGGATGTTGGCATTTGTCATTATCTTCCCGATCCTTGGACATACTTTCATTGTACTATCAGATGGAGCAGTAGAGGAAGAAGATTAGACCGAGAATGAACACAGAGCTCCTAGTTTGAGCTCTGGAAAGGTGACTTGGCAACTCCGTGTCTATATTTATTATTCTGTTAAACAGAAGGTTCAGCCTTATGGTCCTTCAGGACCCTCCCTCCTTCCTCTGATACACGTTGAGATTGGAAATGACTCTGAAGACCATCAGAGTCTTTGGACTTTGGACTGCATTAGATAGTCTCGGCAGTAATTGAAACCTTAAGTAAACGGACTTTTGAGTTCCTTTTTAGTTCAATAATAATTGAGACCTTTTGTACTTAGAAAATTACAGACACCTTGTCAAATGCCCTTTTTCACAATGGCAGGGATGAAGATTGTCTCACAGCTTAGCATTAGGAGTAGTACCATATGGCTCAGCTGTGCGCACAAAACTTATTCGTTGGAAATGACCACACTCTGTTAGGCTTGTGAGACTGTGGTTGTCTGCCTATGTTACCATCTAGGTTCGGGATCAGTAGGGAGCAGGCTCTGGGTTCTGCTGCGATGGTTTGGCTTAGGGGCTGGACTCAGACAAGGGCTCGATGGCAGCAGTTGGCAAGGCCAGCTGCAGGGAGAAGATTCTAAATGTCAGATTTTAAGTGCTGTGAAGTAAAATGTTAATACTGAGCAAGTCCTCAATCCAGAGTCTTCTAGAAGCCTCTTTCCAGTTAAGAATCAAATATTCCAGCACAATTAACAGTATCTCCATGAAAGGTACCCAACACAGAGACAATATTCCTCTTACAGAGAGAGGAAAGTTAAAATAACAATGAACATGCTTAAGACCAAAGCCTGTGCAGCCTTCAGAATGGCCTTACTCACTTCTCAGACATGTTCTGGAGACTTCAGAAATGAGACTCAACCTTTGTTTACAGTAAAAGACACCTTAACCTCCCTGCAACTCTGTGACCTAAGATTTGCCTTATCAGCTGTAATCGGACCCAATACACAGCAATCACTTAGGTTTCTCAACGATCCCTTGCCGTGTAGCTTCAGAAGTCACCCAAAACAGTGTCCACTGCTCCTGTAAAGACTCATGACTCTCTGGAGAAGCCCATATTCCCTCTCTCAGATGTGCCTTGCTCTTTCTCTGAGCTTCTTTCTCTTACCCCCATCCTCAAATCTGTTTCTTAAATGCCTTGTAATATGCTCCAACTCTTCCTCATTTAATTAATTTATTAATGTGAAAACTGGGCAAGTGACAAAGACTAGGCTTGTAGCCCAAACAAGCTCAGGTAGAGGTCTGGGTTGATGGCGTTGTCAGTAAAATACTCGTCACACAAGCAAGAGAACCCCAGAACCCACATGAAAGAGCCAGGAGAAGCAGTGCATGTCTGTAATACCAGCACTGGGGTGGCAGAGACAGGAAGATCCCTGGGACTTGCTGGCCAGCCAGTCATGATAAATCAGCAAGCTGTAGATTCAATGAGAGACCTTGTCTCAAAAAACAAGATGGAGGGCCATTGAGGCAGCTCATCGGGTGAAGATGCTTGCTGTACAAGCTCAAAAGCCTGTGTTCAATTCCTGGACCCACGTAAGAGTGGAAGAAGAGAACTGACTCCTGACTTGCTTGAGCATGTCTCTCTCTCTCTCTCTCTCTCTCTCTCTCTCTCTCTCTCTCTC
>CABHPP010112522.1:0-33191 GCA_902168425.1 Peromyscus attwateri | reverse complement strand
GAATATGGCTGGCGCTAGTAGAATCAGAAGTTCAGTTGTGGGGACTCTGAGGGCTGTTTTATATTCTCCTCTGGTGCTTCCTTAATCCTCCCCACCCCCAGGCTGTTAAAGGAAAGAGTTGTGCTAGAAGTTAGAAGATATGCAAGGTCATACTGAACATATGCTGCCATTTGGACCACTTTGATTCCCATGTTTGCACTGAGGCAATCCCTTTAAAACATCAGCAGAGATATTCGGGGGTGAGGGGGATCTTGTGTAATGACAGAAGCCCCTCTACCAAGGTAGTGTTTCAGTTTTCAGTAGCACAGCCTCTGGAAGGAATGTTCTCTTTGAAGATCACCAAAAGGTAACCAGGATTCTATTATCAATAACTATAAGTATACTGAGTCAGGTATCACTGTAGGCTAGGCTCTGTCAGAAGCCAGTGGAAAACTGGACATCAGCCATTTACAGCAAAGTCGTGGCAGAAATGCTTAAAATGGAAAAGATGATATCTATAAAATTAATTTCTCTGGGACGTGGGAAATGACTGCCATTGATCAACTTTGATGGTAGATTTGGGTGTCCCCCTTGAATTAGGTTATCTAGACTTGCCAGGATATGGGAGGAAATTAGGGAAATAACAGAACCTTTTAATCTCAGAAAGATAAGTGATCCTTTTTCATAAATAGTAATATCTCCACTGGCCTTTCTGAAAAGGCTTACCTAGACAGAATGTACAGCACAGAGATGAATTTTATCCGTGTCCTCTATGGGGCTTCCTTTTATTAAAGTCATATCTTAAAGTCGAGGCTCTCAATTGAAGAAGGAAGTCATGTGTGTATCGCCTTTCTACCCCCTTTTGGTGTGTATAGGAATGAGCCTTGAGCACAGGTCATAGCCTTGAGCTTCGTTACAGAGAGATAAAGAGCCTTTGCAGCCTGTGTGGGACATATGTAGCCAAAGACTTTTCTCTGTCCCGCCCCATCCCACAGCCACTTGTAAACAATCACTCAGAAGCTTAATATTACTTATAAATGTTTGACCTATGGCTCAGACTTTTTTTTTTTTTTTGCCATGTGACTGGGATGTTACTGGTCTACTGGCATCTTGCACCTTGGGTGGCTGGATGGTGTCTACCCCTGACTCTGCCTTTCTTCTCCCTGTATCTCTGCTTAGATTTCCCACCTGGCTCTTATCCTGCCTTGCCATAGTCCAACGCAGCTTCATTTATTAACCAATGGAAGCAACACATATTCACAGCGTACAGAAAGACATTCCACACCAGGCATGTCTCTTTGGGAATATTAGCCTGTTCTAGATGTGATGTATCGTTCATTGCTCTGTTTAAGTATATTTGTCTTATGGCTCCTGGTCAACTGCACTTCGAGATCAATTTCCAGTAGGGAAGGGCTGAGGCAGGGATGGGTGCAGACTCTGTTACTTCAGCAGAGTGAGTCATCCTAACCATGGGGGCTTAAGTCCATTCTAACTTCTCTCTACATGAGTAAAGCATTATTCTATCTGGGCCAGTAAGAGTTGTGCCTTTCCTCTGTGACCTCTACGTCTGAGAAGTATTCAGTGCATCAATATCTTTGGGGCTGCTGCTCCTGGTAGCAGGTGATATTAAATAACCTCTTGACTATCCTGCCTGCATTAGGACTCCTCCAAGGAAGACGTTACTGGTCCATATCCTTTCCATTTCTGGCATCACTTCAGACCTGTTTCCTGAAAGATCTGAAGAGTACTCTGAAAGTGGTTAAGGATAACATAGTGCACAATATTGAGTTTCCCTACAAGGCAGCAGAAAAGTCTCCTATAATCTCAGAAGTGTAGAGGTTCTACTAAGGAGGGTAAAATCTGATGCTGCCATCATTACTCATGGGCTTTAGAACTGTGAGCCTTTGGTGTTTTATGTTTTAATGAAATTAGCATATGCATGGATCAGCTCAGGTGCTTCCCAAAGCAAAGCCTAAGCTAAAGGTTATTTGCATGAAGAAATCGCATTTGGAACGAGAAAAGGGCCAGCGTAAAAGTCACTATGGCATTGGTGCTGCAGATGTGATGATGTTGTGTCCAGCACTGAGGACAAAGAGCCCTATTGAGTAGTTTTAACCAAGTGTCTATCGAAGGGGCTAAAAATGGGCTCATCAGAGCAGTGCAGGGACACTGTGCGGAGGAGGGAGGGTGGGACCAGGTTCTATCTGTGCGAAGAGCAATGATAGAGCAAGATTTGCATAGAAGAAAGCACACACAAGTAGGCATCAGTACCAATGCTAAAGAAGAAACTCTGGAACACAAACAACAAAGCTCTTGCTTTGTGGGATTTGTTGTTTGTTATGTGTATGTGTCTCTCTCTGAGTTAGGATATGAAGCTATTTTTTAATTTAAAATATAATTACAACATTTCCCCTTTCTTTTCTTCCTTACCTCCCCGCCCCCCAAAAAAATCCATGACCTCCTCTTCTTTAATTATTGTTATTCCATATATATGAAGGAATGAGTATATAACTACAACCTGCTGAGTCTGTTCAGTATTGCCAACATGCATGTTTCTAGGACTGACTACTTGATATTGGGTAATCAATCAGGGGCCTCGCTCTGGGGGAACATTGATGCTCCATCTCTTGGCAGTTCTTCATTGCAGATCGCTCTTCACCTAGAGTTGGGGTCCATGAGGTTCCCCCATGTATGTAAGCATGCTTACTGTTGTTGGAAGTGTTCGGGTCTTGTTTAGCCAGCCATGTTGTTCAGGTTCCATGGATGTGGCTTTCCTGTCACAGCTAGAAGGCACAATCTCACAGACTTCCTGGTCCTCTGACTATTAGAATCTTTTTGTCCCACCCCTCTTCCTCAACATCCCCTGAGCTTCAGATGCAGGAGTTGTGTTGTAGGTATAACAGTTGGGGTCAGATAACCCAAGGTCAATTCTTCTCTGCATTTTGACTAGCTATAGCTTTCTGTCATGGTCTCCTTCTGCTGCAAAAAGAAGCTTTTGCTGTGATGGGTGAAAGTTACACTTATCTTTAAGTGTAAATTAACCCATTATCTCTCCACACAGATCCAATGGACAGCATCCTAAGATCACTCCGTCTCTGAATTTTTATCTTTTTCTTTCCACCTCTCACAGCTTCTTTTTTTTTAAACTGAATACTTTTTTATCTTTGGTATGTTTTCATGTTGATAAATATTCTTCCGTGGAACTTTTTGAAGAAGGTGGAATAGTATTCCATTATACAAATGAGCTAAATCATATCTCTACTCACTTAGGGTGTTCCTATTGCTCCAGCATTTTTTAAAAGCCACTAAATTGTTGTTGGCTGTTCAATTATACTCTTGTCATTAGCTCCGAGAAGTGAAATTCCTAGGTCAAAATCCTATACATTTTTAAGGCTTTTAGTGTCTGGTTAACTCCTAGAGAAGTTATAACTACACTCCATCAGTGTGTGAAATTCCTGTACCTTGCCCCCATTTAATAGTATCCTTTGGCACAACTTTTGGTAATCTGGTTTGTAATCATAATTTATAATTAACTATCGTAAAATGTTTAGTATTTTCTTATTTTATTACATTAATCTATTTCTGGGAAAGTAAAATTTTTTGAAAATGTTCTTGGTAACATATACCTTTGCAAATTGTCTGTTCATATTATCTGGCCATTTTTTGCCCACGTTTCCATCTTCTTGATTTTAACTTATAGTCAGTCTTCTGCTATCAAAAAACTATTCCTTAGGTGGGTAAGGAGATTGGGAGGATCTGGGAGTTTGGGAGGAGGAAAACATGATCAAACTATATTATATGATATAAAAAATTTAAATAAAAATGTAAGACTAAACATATTACATAATTGCAATTAAAGATAAAACATACTATATATCATAATATGCAAAATATATGTTAAAAATAAACTACTCTGCGATTGGCAAATACCACAGCTTAACTTGTGTCCTTAGGAAACGAAGTCAGTTGACTGAACACACTGGCACTCCTGTGTTCATGGCAGCACCATTCATGAAGTTAATAAATGGGAGCAAGCTAAATATCCATCACAAGATGAGGATAGTGGAACTATTATCCATGTACACAATGAGATATTTATTTAGCCATAATGCAGCCCTGTCACCTATGACAGTACATGTGGACCAGAGACCATTATGCTAAATGAAGTAAGCTGGGCATTGCTCTTGGGACCCTCTTCCTCCTTCTGCGTTGCCTCACCCAGCCTCGATATGAGGGTTTGTACCTAGTCTTGTTGCATCTTGTTATGCTATGTTTGGTTAACATCCCTGGGAGGTCTGCCCTTTTCTGAAGGGAAACAGAGGAGGGGATCTGGGGGTTTGTGGGGGAGGAGCTGGGAGGAGTCGGGGGAGGGAAAACTGCAGTTGGGATGTATTGTATGAGAGAAGAATAAATAAAAATTAGTTAGTTGATTAATTAAAAGGATAAAGGCAAAAGAAGAGGAAGAAGAAGAGAGAGAGGGGGAGGGAGGGACGGAGGGAGGGAGGAAGGAAGGAAGGAAAGGAGGGAGAGAGGAAGGGAGGGAGGGAGGAAGGAAGGAAGGAAGGGAGGGAGGGAGGGAGGGAGGAAGGAAGGAGCCAGGAACAGAGGCAACATATGATCTCAATCCTAAATAGAGTCTAAAAGATTTCATTTCAGAAAAATTGAGAGTAGAATGGTAGTTGGCAGAGGCTGTGGCTAATACAGGGAGGTTGGGCTGGGTAACAGCTGACCAATGGATACTAAGTGGTACTTAGCTTAAAGTAAGAAGCCATGGGGCATCATTGCACCGCAAAGTAACAGGAGGCAGCAGATATTTGCTGGGTATCTCAGAAAGCTGGAAGAAAGGATCTCATTCAAAAAGCAATAATAAATATTTGAGGATAGAAAAATATCTAACCTGATTTAAACCTGGCATGGTGTACATGTGTGGTAAAATATCACATGCTACTCTATGACTATATTTTTTGTATCAGTTAAAAATAAATTGCCAGTATTGTATTAGCAACCCCAGTTGCTGTGAGTTCACAAGTGTAGCTGCCCTATCATGTCCAAAAGACCCTGTTTTGCTCCCATCCCCCCTCAACTCTGGTTCTTACAAACATTCCCTCGCCCTCTTCATCGATGGTCCCTGAGCCTCGGGGAGAGGGTGTGAGCTAGATGCCCCATCTCTGGCACTCCACAGTAACTTACTCTTTATACTTTGACCAACTGTGAATTTCACCATTAACCACCATCCACTGCACAAAGAAACCTCTCTGATGGGGCCTTGGGGCTTCATTAATCTACAGGTAGTGGGGTATGGATTTAGAGGGTATGTATGGGATATTAAGGCCATTGAGCCAACTAACAGTGTTGGGTTCTCTAGACTTTGAGCTACCCGTGCTTTTCCATAGCTTCATCTGTCAGCTTCTCTTCGTTGTTTTCAGCTCTGCACTGAGGAAGAATTTCTTTTAGTTGAAAGCATACAAATATTCACCAACTATTTCATAGTTTGGGGGCCAGGTGGCTTCTTGAAATTTGATGTTTTCTAAATTTAGAGATTATGATATGACAGCCTCTGGGTAGAGTCCTTTCTCCGTTTGATCAATGACTTACTTTAATACTAATACTTTGTCTTCTAAAAATTAGAAGCTTCCCCACTAACAGGAAATGTCAATATTAGATGTCTATGACAGACACTTTTCATCCTTGAGTTCTTGGAGTTGAAATCTGTTTTAAAAGGCTCACAGCAGTCACCTGTTCCCTAGAAGGGGCCAAGTGAGGAGAGCCAGTCTGAGCCAGTCTTGAGGCAGAGAAGGGAGATGCTGCTTCCCATGGTAATAATGTCTGTTTACTTTCTTGTTTGTGTTGGGATGCAATACAACTCATCTGTCATGGACCAAGCATTCTGTGGGAGCTGTTGGGCTGGCCTTGGATCCAGATACCACCTGGACTGTTTTATAAGGTCTTTAGCTAGTAAATGAAGTAACTGAGATTTGAACTCACTTCCCACTCCCCAAATCCCAACAAATGTCTCTGAATTATGTTTCTATTCTCTTGACTCAGGATTTATGGTTGAACTTCAATGGGATTTTATCACAATGAGATTATTATAGCTGTATTGATTGTAGAGAGCTGCATTGAACTAAGATACAAATGCTGTGCTGATCCATCCTCTTCATTCAAACCCCATCATCATTTTTAGTTGCCTAAAATGTGAAGTAAGAAAGAATAGAACTTCTGACCAATTTTAAACATAGATTGATTTTAGGTACATCTATCCTGAAATAAATATAGTCCTCAGAATTGTTCACATCTCTAAAAGAAACAAAATACCTTGAGTAGTGCAAATGGAAGTTCTAATAATTTTAATAAAGTAAGACATGGGGAAGAAATCACAATATCCAGATAAAGTGTTACTTTAGTAAATGGAGCATTTGGCTCTGAAAGGAAATAGTCTTATCATAATGAAAATTTGGTCGTAAGAGGAGAAAAGTGATGACAAATCAGAAAACAGGTCATTAATTCAGTGATGCAAACGTTGACAGTTATAAGAAATGGTATCACAAGAAAGACATCCATCCTGCAGCTTCAGTGAAACACCAAGCATGAATGTCCTAGCAGACACCCCCCTTTTAATATGCCCACTCAGATGAATCATTCATACTACAAACCTTCAGAAAATCCAACTAATAACTGTGCCATAGACCCTAAGACACACAGTATGAGTGATGAATGAGACCTGGGCCTTCCCCTGGTGAAGTAAAGTCTAGGGAGACAGATAATAAGGCAGCCATAGCACAGAGATGCATGAAAACAAATGGGGAAACACACAATGCATCTTGGACATGCCGAGAGATGTATGGTTGGGTGGATGAACCAGGGGTGTTTACTTGAGTGGCAGACATTGGAACTGAGTCTTGAGAAGTGAAAAGATTTTGTTAGGAACCAGAGAATTCTGCACTGAAATGGCAGCTTAGGAAAAGGCAAGGGCATGTGAAAATGTATGGTTGCTTTTTTAGGGCATGTTGAGTGGTTTAGACTAAGCAGGACAGAAGGTGCATAGAGGCATATGGTGGGAAATGGAGCCAAGTAGATAAAGTTTAGTTCTAACTCTTTGCAGTGCATGTGATAAAAGTCCAAATTAAGCTAGCAGAAGCAAAAAAGACATCTGTGGAAGGACACTAGATTATTCTGATCAGGGATGGCCCAAATGTCAGAGAGTTAGTTTGTGGAGATAGCCCAACCTCAGAATTCATGAGAATTAATTCCTTGAACTCCATGGATGCTTCAGTCTTTTCCCATTCTGATTTGAAGAGCGCCATATATTTCTTCAGCCTGAAAATGTGTGATCCACATCATCTCATGGTGTTATATGTATGCTCCAGGTTTGGACTCACTGACCCAGTGTGGGAAACCACTCACTTCAAACCAATCAGCTTAGTCAGAGGCAGAGAAAGATGCTTTCCTACAAGAAGAAAAAAAAAGGGTGCTGCATAATTTCATCAATTTTTATTGCCAACAGGAAATGGCTCTGTATAATGAGCAAGTTGCAAGAGCTTAATTTGACTCCTAATTATCCTCCTCCTTTTTCTCCTTACCATCCATGAATCTCCACCCAGCATCACTTCCCCTCGACCATCTTGTCTTCTTCTCCTCATCCCGTCCAGTGGATCCTCCTTTCTGAGATGTTCTTTCCAGGTACTTAAAATAAAAAGTCAGCCAGATCTGGGAATAGTGCTCAGTTGTTAGTAAAACATGATGCCCTGGGTTCAATCCCCAGCACCACACAAAACCAATCATGATGCCACATACCTGTGATCCTAGCAATTGGGAAGTCGAGGCAGGAGGATGAGGAAAATTCAAGAGCATTCTTGACTACATAGCAAGCTCAAAGATGTCTTGGAATGCATGAGAATACATGAGATGTACGTCAAAAAAATGTTTAGGTCCAATCAATATTCTTAAATATGGATGTTGCTATTTCTCTCATAAAAGTTTCATTCATCAAATGGAGTACTTATCAAACACTGAGTACCCCCTCACTGAGGGGAGATTAAAACATAATGGAAATAATAAGAGCCTGAATTGGTTATGTGATCACAGTATGCTATGTGCTATGCCTGATACCTGGGTTTTCTCATTTACTTGTATATAGGGACTCAGCTAGGTGTCATTATGAAGTAACTCATGGTTGGGAAAGAAACCTACGTTTTTTGACTCAGCAATCTTTGTGTGCTGTCCCTAGACTGTTAGAAAGAAAATATAGCCGGGCGTTGGTGGCGCACACCTTTAATCCCAGCACTCGGGAGGCAGAGGCAGGCGGATCTCTGTGAGTTCGAGGCCAGCCTGGGCTACCAAGTGAGCTCCAGGAAAGGCGCAAAGCTACACAGAGAAACACTGTCTCGAAAAAAACCAAAAAAAAGAAAGAAAGAAAAGAAAATATACTGTCTCTGACCCCCTCCCACCATAGAAATGAGGGGTTGTTAACTGTAAACAGGCTCAGTACAGAATGATACACATAATGACATAGGTCAACACTAATGAGAATTCCTAAGAAGGGCCCAGGCCCTGTCTGGAAGGGAGGAACCCTGAGCTGAATCATAAGATTGAACTGCAGTTGCTAGGCAAATGAGGACTACAGAGGCTTTATGTGGGGAAAGCCATCAGCACCAACACAGTGTACACAAGCGTGGTGGTTCTGGTTTGTGTGCATCTTATGACACCAGGTTTAGCCGATGTGAAATTTAGGTCAGATGGAGAACAGGAGCAAGAGATATAACTGGAAAAGCAAACCAGGGGCCTGACAGAAGAGTGCCACATATCATCCCGAGAAGGTTAGACATCCACCGGGACAGTGTCCCCTCTAAAGGATTTTAGACAATCTCAAAGTCATGATTCTGAAAGATCACTGCTAAGGTAGCACAGAGGCCAGAGGCCAGGAGGCTGCTCGAGAAGACATATTCAGACTCTGGATGTGGCAATCCAAAGACAGGAATAAGACTTTCATTTCTATGTCTCTAAGTTCTAACTGACGTCATTGAAGATGTAAATGAACAAATAATCCCTGCAGAAATCTAAGCAAACAGTAGAAAGATTGGACTTAAGGCTGCTGCAGTGGAGGCAGAGACAGGAGGATGAGTGACCCAAAGAATAGGACTTGGCTAGATAACATCTACCTTTCCTTTCCTAGCCTTCTTTTTCTCCACTGTTTATGATTGGGAGCACCGTGAAATACGTATTAATAATATAGGGAGCAATAGAATGCTTATCAGCCAGGAGGAACACATGCTAATGTCTGATGATATCTGCATTATGTCTCAGAGACTGTTCAGATTGCTCCTGGAATGTGTAATCATTCCTTGTTGTAGCTCGACAGGATGAAAGTTGGTCAACACGAGGCACCATACTTAACCTAAGCATTTCTCTGTTGTATCGTCTATTTTCCATTCTTGACATGTCTCGTTCCTGGAGAAAAGTACTGTCATAAACAGCGTCAGGCCCATGCTATCCTTGAGAAAGATCACTAGTCTTCTTTACCAGCCTTTTTGTCTGGTGCTCGAAGTGACTGGGGTCTGAAGAATGGCGGTGGAAGTATAGTTGATGTAGATCAGTGATTCTCAACCTTCCTAATGCTGCGACCGTTTAATACAGTTCCTCATGTTGTAGTGACCCCAAACCATAACATTATTTTTGTTGCTACTTCATAACTGTAATTTCGCTACTGCTATAAATGCCTGATATACAGGATATCTGATATACAACCCCAAAGGGGTCATGACCCACAGGTTGAGAACCACTGATGTAGACAAACGTTATTTCTTTGTTTAATGCCTGCAAAGGAAGTGGCCATGTCTAAATAACTATAGAATCTCCCCGAACAGTGACAATACTTTCAACACACTGTATTCTATCCTTCTGAACTCAAAACTATGTTAGGAGCTGGGCTGATAATTAATGGTGTAGCATTTACCTGGAATGTGCAAAGCCCTGGGTTTGATCTCCAGCACTGTGAAAACAAACAAATATTTTCAGTCTGCTTCCAAGCTGTCTGTGTTGAGGATAATATTGACAATGGAGGATGCTGGGTGTGTATTTGTTTAATGAATGGCCAAGCCGATGGGCAAACAAAGAGAAACAATTGCAGTCAAACCAAATAGGAAACTCAACGCATTCCTCAAAGAAATCACAGTGTGGCCAGGACCAGAAGCATGATGGGAAGTATTAGGAAGAAGTCAAGTTGTATTTAAAAAGCAACAGAACACCCTTCTAGAAAATTGATGTTTTATTTCAAGGGAAATAAAACTCTCCTAGCACCTTGCTATGTGAAACTTGAAGAGGAAGGGGCAAGAAAAGAGAGGGGGGTATGTTTACATACACTTTATTTATTATACAAAGGGCTATAGAAGTGGATTTGGGATTGACAATGTAGAGCAAAGCTTGCTATGTTGCTGTGCCTCTTGCATGCATGTGTACATGTGTGTGTGTGTGTGTGTGTGTGTGTGTGTGTGTGTGTGTGTGTGTGTTTTGCAGGGATTCAGGTAGAATCCAGAGCCTTGCCCATGCCACACAAACCCCTGGCCACTAAGCAGCATTCCATAGCCCTGCCTCTAAGGTCAATGGTTTTTTTTTTTTTTTTTTGCTTCTGTTACAAGAGCATTTATCAATATTGTAGTGTTTGCCCGGTCTGTGCTCTGGGGCTCAAAAGAGTTGGTGTTGAGATTGCTGACAAAAACCTGTAGAAAGAGGACTATTTACTTCAACTTTTCTGATCTTTGTTTCCAAATATAGGACTAAAAAAATATATATGACTGGGCGGTGGTGGTGCACGCCTTTAATCCCAGCATTCAGGGAGGCAGAGGCAGGCAGATCTCTGTGAGTTAGAGGCCAGCCTGGTCCACAGAGTGAGTTCCAGGATAGCCAGAGAAACCCTGTCTTGAAAAACCAAATTTATATATATGAAGGAAAGGACTACCTACTTTATAAAACTGTCATAGAAGCTAAATGAAGGGATAATGTGTCCTTGCACATATAATTTCTCTATAAATTCCGTATGTCAAACTTATTAGTGTTATTGGATCCAAAATTCTATCATGTATAATGGTATGACATGTCTTATCTGACAGTGGTTAGCCGGAGACAAATTCACTTCTATGAGAGACACATGATCTCGAACCCTGTTCTAGGTTCACTGTGGTATTCTCTGACTCCCGACTCCTTGCTCTTCAAACGTAGGCATCAGAATTACCCTACTCTATAAAATGCAGATCATTCCCAGGCCTCATCCCAAAGCTACTGAATGGGAGTTTGCCCTTTAACACAGTTCCTGGGAATATGTATACACCGTGATATTTGAGAAGGGCTCTTCTCCTCAGCTGTCACTCCCCTTCCCACTTTTGGTGATCGATTTTGCCGTGGGGAGGAGTGAATTGTGATCACAGTAGGTTAGGCACAGCCTCCTTAATTCTTAGTAAAGCATCAGAAGTTTGCTTTTCCCAGCTGGTGCACGTGCACATATGTGTGCACACATATGGATCCCAAAGTTGAACCTTGAGTGTCCTTCTTCAGGTTCTACCCATTTTATTTTTTGAGACAAGATCTCTTACTGCCCAGGAGCTCAACAAGCAGGCTAGTTTGGCTGGCCAGGAAGCCCCAGAACTCTGTCTCTCTCTGCCTCCTCCACACTGGGATTACAAACGCACACCACCATATGCATCTTTTGGACATGGCTCCTAGGAACCAAAAGCACATCCTCACGCTTGAATGGAAAGCACTTTATCAATGAATCTCTCTCCCGAGCTCCACCCACAGAGGCATCGTGGAGCGGGAGTGTTGCTTTCGCACATTCCTCCAATCAGTGACACAAGAGGAAGTTTCTTGGGATGCTTCCAGAAATATTTTTACACATCTCCGACACTTCCACACTTTTGCTTCCCTCCTTGGAAAGCTCTGGGGGGCTTAATCTCCAAATGTGGTCTCCCCTTTCTCGCACAGGGAAGAATGAAGAAAGAACCGCTCAATGCGGATGGCCTA
Organism: Peromyscus attwateri; assembly: GCA_902168425.1. Lineage (NCBI taxonomy): Eukaryota > Metazoa > Chordata > Mammalia > Rodentia > Cricetidae > Peromyscus > Peromyscus attwateri. The sequence continues at coordinate 21,200 of CABHPP010112522.1, read as the reverse complement.
GGTCTTTCAGAATACTCCCAGGATGCTGAACTAGCCTGCCACTGCTACTTCAAGTGTCCCTGTTGAAGAGAATCTGGAGTGGAAAAGCAACTTGACCTTTGCCCTGGAGTACTGGGCGGTGATCTGTAGGCACTCAGAGCATGCTTGACAGGAATGTCTCTGTCTGGGTACTGGCCACCAGACAGCCCAACATTGTCATTTATATGGTAGGGTTTGGGGCTGCAGCAGTAACTGATGGATACTAATCATTTCTATTCTGCCTTGATATGGACTGACACCAAAGATTTCAGCCTGGCATCTGGAGATGAATGCAAGCAACCATAAACCTCTGGATATCAGTCACTGTGGTTCTGTGAGGTTTACCTGCAATATTTCATGTGTAACACACACACACACACACACACACACACACACACACACACACACACATTGGGACCTGGAGGAGTTAACCCTGTCTATGCCTCCATGGGGAGGGGTTGGCTGGAAACTCTACAGTTGGACTTCAGCGCTTGGCCCTTGGCTGATTTTAATCTGGGACAAACAGCAGCTGTGTTTGAACTGCCATGAGGTCTGGGGAATTCCCTGAATGTGTCACAGCTCTCAGATGGAAGGCTTGTGCAGGAGACCATTCCATCTGACTCTTAGTTGGCAAGCAGTTCTCAGAGAGTAACATATCAAAACCATCAAATGACTCTCAGTTGGACATTCTACTGTCTGGCCTAAGGTATACAGACATGTGAGTTTTTAAATGTTTTGGTGCCCAGATCCCTTCACATTCTTTTTTCAAATTTAATTTTTTTAATAATTAAAACTTTTTATAAAGAACTTGCATATAATAAATATCATGCAGCAAGCTTAGCCAGACCCAAAGTCTATACATCTTCTGTAGTTAGAAGTGCCATTCTGAAGCTGTGGAACACTACACTGGACTTTATACTTTTACTTTATACATAAATTATATGTTTATGCACTTATCCACCACAACAAAATTGAACAAAAGATCCATGATAGAGTTAAAACTAGAGAAAGAAATGACTTCCTGTCCTCTTTTATGACCACATTTTTAAAAATTAGTAATTTCAAGAAAGGCTCATGTTGGTCACATTCATTGCTATTTATGGTGCTGAGAATTAAATTTTTAAAATTTAATTACACATTAAACCACTTGAAAATAACAGTAATAAATCCATTCTACATTAGCATAATAAACATTATAATCGTATCAACAGAAAAATTTCAGTTCTACTCTCCCCATAAAACCTTGGGGGGGAAAAACAGTGTTTTATAATTTTTAAAAACTCTGAATGTGTTCTGGCTCTATAAAACATAGGTGGACTCTTGTTTACCTCTCTTGTACATAATAACATCTTATTTTGGGTTGCAGTATGGAAAAAATTCATAGCTTAAAAAGAAAACTACTCAACTGCATAGCTTAAAAAGAAATATTTTAATCTCTTTTCAAATGGTTGTGAATTTCGTTCTTTTTTAATTTATTTACTTAATTTTCAATACACATTAAATTGTATATATTCTCGTCCTTAGAGTGTTACAAAGGACATTCTCACTGACATCCATATTACACAACTCACTAGTCAGACAACAAGCAGCAGTTATGCAGAATCTGAAGCCACATTAACTTTCTATAATTAATGAAACCAACTGGTCTAAGCAGCACGTTGTACAGACCTTCTATACATATGAAGTTCTGTTATATCATACAGCAATTGTTTAGAAAACTTTGATTCTCTGTGTTACACAGATTGCCCAATCTTGATATATTTCCTCGTGGAATATTTTTAAAAGCCTTATGTGATGGTTTTAATGAGAAGTGTTCCCCCAAAGGCTCAGCTATTCGAACCCTTGATCCCCAGTTCGTGGCACTGCTTGGGGAGGGTAATGCAGCTTTGCTGAAGGAAGTATATCACTGGGGGTGAGTTTTGCAAGTGTATAACCTCAACTCACTTCCAGTTCACTCTCTCTGAACTCTGTTCCATGTTTGTGGTTGATGATGTCATCCATCCGTCAGCTTCCTGCTCCAGCTATCACATCCGCCCCTTACTGCCCTGCCTTCCTACATTGACGGACTCTTCTCCTTCTGAAACCGTAAAGCAAAGCCAATTGTTTCTTCCTTAAGTCACCTTGCTCATGGTGTTTCATTACAGCAACACTCAAGTAACTAACACACCCTGTGTGTTAATGTCACCACTATTCTCAACAAGAAATTCTTCAAGACTTAGGAATCGCTGGAGATCAAGGCCATCAAACAATGCTTTCCAGTATTCTTATTTGGTCTTAGAAACTTGAATTTTATTACTAGTATTACCAGTAGATTTCCTTAGAGTGGTAGGCTCATTTCAGATAACAGTTGTGTAATATCCAGTTTTGTCTGTAAAGATGGTGTTCTGTGAAAAATATGGCTAGTTAAACTCGTAACTAAGGTGACCTCGTGGATGCTGTTCCTTGAGGAATTTGTGCTGCTTTTATATATGTTTTGTACATATGCTTGACTTTATTATTTTATAAAAAAAAGTATTAAATGGCTGGGATTAAATGGCTCAGTATATGATGATTACTTATCTCATATATATTTATGTATGTACACATGGTTGAGATTTATCAAAATCTCTAAATTTTACTGCTTTGCTAAGCTGCCTTGTAAGTTTGTGGCAGGGAAGAACTCAGTGCCTGGTGCTATTACTTTACCGATGCCTATCTGCCAGCAGCTTGACCCACTCTTTGTTTTTGTAACATCATAGTAAAGACTACACAGGGAAATGACAGACAAAAGGCACTGTTGTAAAAATAACCCTGACCTTGATCCCCTTCGTCCTATCAGTGGCATAAGTGATGGCTTGTAAGGGATTTGGTTGACATCACCAGATTTTCAACATCAGACAGGACGCACCATCACATCCTCCGGGACTCTGTGCTGAGTAATGAACTCTGGGGGGTGGGGGTCCTCAGACACCTCCATCACACAGCCTGACTTTCCCAGTTGACTCTGCTCCAGGCGAGGCATCTGAGACATATTCTACACTGGCAGGATTCAGGTAGTGTTGGCTCTGCCGTGTTAACTCCAATCTCAGTCATTCACTTCTGCATCCCTGCCCTCTTGGGTTTGTATAAGGATAGCTGGTTATTGGGAGACAGAAGTTAATACTATCAAGGACTTAAAAATTCTTCTGAGTGCTAAAACAAAAAAAAAAAAACACCTCCCCATGCTTGCTGCTGTCGCTATTATTAAATAATTTTCTTCTCTTAGAGGGGTTTGAATATTGACGGGGAAAATTTTGTACAGTGGAATTGGATGAGCCAGAATGGACTTTTCATCAGTAGACATCTTGTTGTTTTAAAGTTTTAAGGTCTGGTTGTGGGAAGAGATAGAGACTTCAAAGTCCCCAAAATCTTTTATGTAGTTTTGACTATGTATTTAGCAATAATTGCACCTCATATAAACCTCATTGGCTATGATGCTGCCATTACGCAAAGCTAGTTTTGATTATTCGTATGAAATGACCATGGGAAGAGACTCACTCCCAGTGGTCTGTCAATACTAATACTAATCCCAGGTGGTCTCACAGGGAGATAACTATGCTCTCTTTCAGTCTTTATGCCATATAGGTCTCTACACATCCGTTGGTGACTGAAGTGTGATAAATGCATGTAAGTGTGTGTGTACATTTACAAGTCAACTTCTTAGAAGAAAAGAAGTCTCTAACAGCAATAGTTTCATAAATTTCACGACTAAACCAAACTCTTGCCACAGGGGGGAAAAAAGACATCCCCCTCCCCAGAAGCACCAGGTGTGAGGGATGCTATCACACCCGACCCCTCAGGAGACTGAAAGGCAGCTGTTCATTGAATAATAAACATAATGGCTTAAAAATGATTTCCCAGAAAATGTAGTACAGGTTACAGTGTGTATCATATTGGTTTCTGTTCCAGCTTGTGTAATGGTATTTGGGGAACTCTTTTATAGAGAGACTTATCTGTTTTTTGCTTATCAAACCTATTTCTCTTCTAAAATATAGACTCTCAGCAAGAGTCACCCTGAAGAATTGGGTCTGCTTGACTATTTTGTTACATTTCAGAGGATAAAAAAAAAGCATGCAGCAGTTACACTATTAAGTCCCAGCAATGGAACTGCCACTCTAAGCCACATTACTCTAGTCTCTATTTAGCTCAATTATACACCTTCACAGTGAAGGAAGATAGATGGAGGTCATTCGGGAGCTGTAAAGCACCATGCCTTGAATGCAGAACTGTGTTCTTAAAACTGATTTACACCTTGTTCTCCAGTGTTCTACAGCAGGGACTCGGCTTGAAATGCTTGGAACCATGATTGAAAAGGCCCTTGCTCGGTTTCAGCATCGTGGGCCGTGCCGTCTGGCAGTTATTCCCTCTGTTAAATGGCAAGGGACAATGAGGATGGCCTTCAGCACTTTCATCATAGAAGCAAAATCAAGCCAAGTCACAAGGGGAAATAGAGGTTCTTGGTCAGCAAATTCCTTGGGGAAACGGGAATGACAGGTATGTCTCCTGTAAACTGTAACCGATTGTGTGGATTGCTCCCACAGGAAAGGCTCCAGTCATTTGAAGCAGCAAATTGCTTTTCTAAAAAAAAATGACAAAAGTATGGTCGCGCACACACACACACACACACACACACACCCAGATGTGATGGTATGTGCTTAGTATCCCAATTCTGAGGAGGCAGAGCCATGTGAATCTTGCCAACTTGGTAAGCTCCAGACCAATGAGAGACTCTGCTGCAATAATATTAATAAGAATAAGAATAAGAATAAGAATTATTATTGAATGTGGATAGTGGCCTGAGACCCAACTTCATTCCCTGGCTTCTACATTCACCATACACACACACACACACATACACACACACACACACACACACACACACACACACACGCGCAAAATAAGAACAAAAATAATTAACAGAAAGTACATCTGATTTCCTTCCACTTGTCTCAAGTTGAAGGTAGTGTTGAGAAACACAATTTCTGCTACCCCAGACCTATCCAAACAGGTCACCGTAAATGCTAACCAACCAAGATCTATGGTTATAGATGCTCCAGTTAGACTCACGGCCACAGTGCCAAGTGTTTCATAAAAGTTCACTTCTGAATTACGGGCTTTAAAGAATTTTATTTCCACAGATATATTTTCGTTTGGAAAGAGAGGTATTTTGAGAAACTACTTGAGTATAGAATCAATCCCACTCCTTTCTCAGAAGAAAATAATGATTGAATTTAACTCAAATACCAGGTCTTCTGTGACAGATTTTTCTCTGTGTAAGTTAATCTGAAAGCTGTTTTTTTTTTTAATGAGATGATATTTAAGAAGTTCCTTGAACTCCAAACAGCCTTAAAACAGTAGACTTCTGAAACATTTCATTAACATTTAAAGTCATGTCAGACAGGCTGCTGAACTGTTGAAAGTCTTTTTAAGAGCTAAACATTTTATGGTCAACTATCGGTGCCTTGTAAAAGAGCTAACATGCTCTAGGGGCTCAGGCTTGGAGTCAATGCATCTTGTCAGATGCTGTCTAAATAGAAACCGAAATGGGGAAAACTGCACACATTGGGGCTTTTCCTTTGAAACTGTACTTCCTGCTGAATAACAGAATTGGCCTATTATAATCTTTAGCATCTAATATGTGTTTCCCGTTCTTTATCACAGACCTCTTCCGTGACCATAGTTCAGCTATGCTAGTCATACGGCAATCAGGGCAAGCTGTGAGCGCCATTTGCACAGAATTTTCTTTGCAATATATATTCATAACTCCTTCCTGTTTGTATTTGGATCAATCTCAAAAGCCCCCAGGAAAGGACAGGTGGTGCTCCCCCACCACACCCCCACTTCCATTACATCACTGTGATTGTTTTTGTTTGGTTGGTTGGTTGGTTGTTTTGTTTGTTTGTTTTTTGCTGTGCCATCTGAAATATTTTTGTTTATTCATATTTATTATCTGTCTCTCAGAATTAATTTAATTTTGAGACAGGATCTCATTATGTAACCTAGGCTTGCTGGAACTCATGATCCCCCTGCCTTAATATCCTGAGTGTTGGGACACTGTCTTAGTTAGGGTTTCTATTGCTGTGAAGAGACACCATGACCATGGCAAGTCTTGTGAAGGAAAACATTTAATTGGGGTAGTAGCTTACAGTTTCAGAGTCTGTTAGTCTGTTACCATGCTGCATGACATGGCAGCATGCAGGCAAACGTGGTGCTGGAAGGAGCTTAGAGTGGAGAAGGAGACACATCTTGATCCTACAGGCAACAGGAAGTCATCTGAGACACTGGCTGTGGCTGGAGCATATATGAGACCTCAATGCCCACCCCCACAGTGACACACCTCCTTCAACAAGCTCATACCTACTTCAACAAGGCCACACCTCTAATAGTGCCACTCCCTATGGGCTTATGGGAGTCAATTACATTCAAGCTACCAGAGACACCATACCCAGCTTGTCTTTCAGAACTTGAACATGAATTTCTATATTTTCTCTTCATGATAAATCTCTAGACCACTGCATGACAGACATGCAACAAATATTGATAAAAATGAATAAATAACAGGTTTTGAACTTGAAGAACTCATAATGAGTAAAAAGTAAACACTATTTAGTGGTCAAAAAGTGTAAACACTCTTTAAATGCTTTGAAACAGCATTGAAACTATCAATGGGAACAAAAATTATAAATAATTTATTTGGAAAGGACTTCTATTTTATTTTAAATGACATATTTATACACAAGTTAATATATGAATATAATATAATTTAGAAAATATGGAAGCAATAATTACTGCAAGAAGCAATTGGGACTGATCTTTTAAATTATGCTTATCTATCCTGTTTCAATTTACTGTGATAAATATTTACTTATTCAACTAATAGGTATCGTCTATCCACAAAATTCAAGCAAGTATCCAAATGGGATACACGCTTTGGGAGATGTATGGCTATGTCTTGGCTATGCTGGGGCCACTAAGAACCACAAACTCTCTGTCTTAAAACAACAAAAAATAACTTATTTCTCACCCACAGTGGTGTCAGGTGTGGGTTGGTGACCATGAAAGTAACCATTGTGCAATAATGCCTGCCTGCTGGGGTTCCATTATCTTCTGGGATGTGGCCTTCCTAGCCATGATAATAAGAAAGTGCAGAGCTGAAGAATCAAACAGCAGCTCATCTGCACATTGAAGTGACATACTCCTGCTGCTCACTGGTCAGTCATTAGAAAAATCTGTACCTAGCATAAACAGAACCAGGTATTAGTGAATGTTTGTGATATTTTCCATAAGCAGTATAAATACATCAGTAGAGGGAAAGTAAAAGAGGCAGAACTGGGAAAACCTTGAGCTCTGTGTGAGCATCTTGTACTCCCAGAGGGACACAAGGTGGCAGGATTACTGTAGACTAAGAAGAGAAGGGAAGATGTGATGGAAGTGATACCCAAGTATCCGACCACCTGGAGTCTTGTAGTCCGTCACTCCCATCTCAAATATGACAGTGTTGTGGTTTGAATGAGAAGTGTCCCCCACAGGCTCATGTACTTGAATCCTTTTTCCCCATCTGGTGGCACTCTTTGGGGAGGTTATGGAACTTTTAGAAGGTGGAGCCTTGCTAGAGGGAGGGCATCACTGTGGGGTGGGCTATGAGAGGCTTTGAAATAGTCTTTCCCCATTTCCCATTTGTACTCTCCACTTCCCGTGTGAGGATGAGATGAGCTCCCTCAGCTTCCCGCTCCTGTCACCTTAGGCAATGCCTTCCTTTCTGCTGTGGATGCTCCCTCTAGATCAGTAGTTCTCTATAGGAGAAAGTTGTTGTCCCGCCCGGTCCCGCAGCTGCTTAGTATTAAAAAACACACAGAGGCTTATATTAATTATGAACTGAGCTATGGCTCAGGCTTCTTGCTAGCTAGCTCTTACAACTTAACTCAACCCATTCCCATTACTCTGTGCTTTGTCACGTGGCTTTGTGGCATTACCTGTTCTCACACATCTTGCTTCTCCTGGCTGCGGCTGGGAGCATCTGCCTCTCTCCGCCCTTCTTCTCTCTGTCTCTTTTGCTTAGATTTCCCACCTGGCTCTATTCTGCCTTGTCATAGGCCACAGCAGCTTCTTTATTAACCAGTAGCAGCAACACATATTCACAGCATACAGAAAGACCATCCCACAGCAGTTCTCAACCTTCCTAACACTGTGACTCTTTAATACAGTTTCTCATGTGGTGGTGACCCCCAACCATAACATTATTTTCATTGATACTTCATAATTGTAATTTTGATACTATTATGAATGGTAATGTAGATCTCTGATATTTCTGATGGTCTTAGGCAACTCCTGTGAAAGAGTCATTCAATACACACCCCCACAAGGGGTTGCAACCCACAGATTAAGAGTCACTGCTCTAGAACCTTAAGCCAAAATTAACTCTTCTGTAAGTTGCTTTTGATCATGATATTTATCATAGCAACAGAAAAGTAACTAATCCAGATGGGGAACCACTGGGAGATATTTGAGCCAGAGATGATGTCTGGTTTATAAAAAACTGTTATCACAGAGGATGGTATATTTATTACTTTTCTATTGCAGTGATAAAACACCATGACCAAAGCAACACATAGAAAGGAGACTTTATATGGAATTACGATTCCAGAGGGTTATAGTCCATGATGATAGAGCAGAGGCAGGAGGTGGCAAACATGGCTGATGAAGCAGGAGCCAAGGGGTCACATCCTGAGCCACAATCACCAAGCAGAGAGAGCACACTGGGAATGGCACAGGGCTTTAAAACCTCAAGACTGCCCCCTAGTAACGTACTTCCTCCAACAAGGCCATAGCTGCTAAACCAACCCAAACAGGGCCACCAACTGAGGACCAAACATTCAAACATCTGAGCCTATGGCAACATTTTCATTAAAACCACCACAGATAGCAACATAGAAACAGTTGTTTAAACTAATGCCAGATTATTAAAGTGAATAGATTATCAGGGTACGAAGGGTCACTAATCTGTTGATAAATAGAAATAAAAAAAAATGACCCAAATGCTTTTATGTTGCAGGCTGTTCTAAGGATTTGATTGTACGTGAACAAATCCTTCAGGAGTATTTTTTTTCCTCTTTAAAACATGGGCTGAAGCCCTAAAATGTCAAAAGGCACACCAAGGAGATGAGTTATTTTGCTATGTGTAAAGAAATTAATTGAATAAGCACAGCTGGCACCACGTGGAGCAGCAGGCCAGGCAGCTGCCAATTGAAGGGGCCCAGAAGCTTCTGTCATTGCCACTAGGGAGAGGAACTTGAAGGTCCTTGGAGAAGCTGTTTGCCATTTTAAAAGGATTTTGACAATGCTAGGAAGTGCTCTGCTATATTTGCTGTATTCCTAGGTGTCTAAGTGAATCAGAACTCAATTTCCCAGGGTCACATTGCTGGATACCCTCCTTCACCAGTGGACCTTCAGGCCTGCGTAGGTCTAGCCTTGAAATAATTAAGAGAAATTGTAAAGGGCAGATTTTGTTGCAGGAATATAAATTATCCTAAATGGAAAAAAAATGTGGGTATTCTTTGGGTCTGGCAGGATATGTATGGTGCATTTAAAAGAAAAGCAAGAATTTCAGTATTTTAAGCAGAGGTAAGAAGAATTCAGCCTGTGTGTGTGTGAAGTGTGGTGCCTGGTCCTCTGGTTAGTTCTAGCATCTTTTCATCTCAGCAAGTTCTTTTTTTCCTTCCATGTCCCAAAGCCAAGTCATCAGTTAACACTGAGAATTTACCTTCTAAGTCATGGTCAAAGTTCTTTTTTTCCTTCCATGTCCCAAAGCCAAGTCATCAGTTAACACTGAGAATTTACCTTCTAAGTCATGGTCTAAGACAGTGGGTTCTTCTTTATCTTCACTCGCCCTCCTGCTGCTAAATCCTCTCCTCCGTTCCCAGATCTTCAAGAGACCCTGCCTCAAAAGAAGGTGGGAGGTGAGAACCAACTCCAGAAGGTTGTCCTGTGACTTCCACACAGGCACAATGGCACACATGCACCTGTACATGCACACGTGTGCACACACATGCACATGCATGCAAACACACACACACACACACACACACACACACACACAGATACACAAACACATGCACAGTGGATAAAAAACACAAATTTGAATTTTTTTTTTAAAAAAGTAAGTGGATAAGTAAAAATTTTCCATGTGTGAAGCTATTGATTTATTGATTTCTCCTTCCGATACTGTTTTCATTTTTGTGACTCTGAGCCTGCATTGTCAGTATGAACAGGGAAATTCTTTTTAACATCATAAATTGATTTTCTCGGTTGTCCTACAAAGATGATACCTTTTTTTTTTAACTGCTTGTTGTCTAGCTGGAGACAACACCTGTAGGAAACAGCTTCCTGGTCTATTGCGTCATGAAGGATGCGGTTATTTTGAGTTCTTAGCTTTATGTGAATGGTTACATTTCAAATTACTGCCTCCACTGTTGTTTTTGCAAGTTACTAAGAGCGAGAGCACCAACCACGCTCATATCCCTAGATCACAGATCCCGTGGCTCCTGCCGGAATGCGCATTCCAGAGGCAGCTGCAATGAATTTGCACTTGCTAACAATTCTAGTGCTTAATTTTCGCTTCCATTTGGGCACTTATTTCTCTTTCTTCGTTGTAGACTCATCTATACAGACAAACATATGCTCATATGCTACGCTTCCATGTGGTTCTTTGACTGTTAAAAGGAAAAAGAGGAAAATCACCATCAACTAATATAAAAAGAACTTTCTAAAATATGCTACTAAATAACGTCATAAAGCACAAAAAGAAATAACGTATTACAGTATACTTTATGTAAGAAAGAACAGAAAATAAAAACACAGAAAATTTCTATGTCTATACCCTGGCACCTGAATATGCAAGAATAAACACAGAAAAGCCAATTCAGATTTTAATTGAAAATGCTTTAAACTCTGGGGGCGATGGTCACAAGAAAAAGGGGCGTAAGGATTGGTGTGAGATGTCTCAGTGTATATTTTTATGGTTTTAGCCTTTGAAACATGCAAATGTTTCATCTACATATTCAAAAACATAGTAAATAGGGAAAGATAAAAAGGGTTGACTCATTTGTGGTGAGCTGAACATCCTTGGAACTAAATCTTCAGCTCGAGTAATTTAGCCACTGTACCTGGTCTTCTCACACAAGTACTAATAAAGAAAAAGGACAGACATGAACAAGTCTAATTCCACGTCAAATAATGAAAACAAAACCCACAGAACAATTAACTCAAGCTTTGCACAATACACAATTACATATACCACTGGCTGAAATTCTATGCCCAGAAGGCTTTGCAAAACCCATCTCAGAACCTGAGTCAGCCGGCCAGTTGTTGCCAGTATGTGATAGACTACGCCCGCTGTCATGCGATAGTATGATAAACGGGCAAGTTTTGAGTGTTATTATAGAACAAAGCCAAAAAAGTACCTATGTTTTGTTGGTGTCAATGACCACTCTGACTGTGGCAAGAGATAGGATTTGGAATGAGACAGTAAGGAAACCCCCCATGATACTGGTCTAAAGCTTTCAGAATGGGCTCATGGTCTACCGCCGAGAGTATGTTGACTCTGTCTACAGGTACCAACAAGTAACATGAAGGAGTATGCAGGGTGCCAGAACCTTCCTGAGTGTCTTCCCACCACTGCTTCCTGTGCTTGTAAGGACAGAGAGAAAGCCAGACACACACGCGCGCGCACACACACACACACACACACACACACACACACACAGAGTTTGCCATGCTGATACGCTGCAGTGCAGACAGACAGTATGGTCACAAAAAGCAAGAGTCGTCTTTGTTTGGATTCACTGTTTCACCCATTGTAATGACTGAACAAAGCTTTTGCATTAAACAAACAAACAAAAAATTCAAGTGCAGTTAAGTAAAAACCCCTCACCCAAAATGAGAATACAAGCACACATATGTTTTTTCAGGAACCATATATATATATAAGTAGAAAGTAAAATAAAGCTTGTTCTAATCTTATTTTAGATTTTTATTAACTAACTAATAATTTAAAAACCACTCAGGCCATTCATATATGACAGCAGTCAGTTTCCCCACTCCACCATCTTTATTCTTGCCTCTCTGGAATGCCAAGTCATAGCAGCGTGGTGTGTACCCCGTACATCCTTTCCCATCCCAGTATGCAGACTCTGAGGGTTGGCAGTGTTTGCCTGGAGGAACAAGTGGATTCTCTTCTTTAGGAATACTAAGTTGTGCCAGCACCATTGGTTCTGATACACTCCTTTCCCCAAAACAATCGTGTGTGTGTTTGTGGTGCTGGAGCCTAAACACAAGGCTTCATGACTGCCAGGGAAGCAAGCATTCTACCACCAACCTGGAGATTCCAGCTCTCTAGTTACATTTTACATAAATTAAGTCTTAGACCCTTTTTTCCAAGTGATCAGCCCTGCCCGCTGAGGGAACAATCCTCAACTTTCTCTGTAAGAGTGGATATTCTTGAGGGTCAATACTCACATATTGAGTTCTTGAGTGTGTCTCTTTTGGTCAGTGGAACATACAGGCTGTCCCACTGTCTAAGAGACTCCAGTGTGGCCATCATAAAGTAGCTGGTGGTTAATCCCTTATCTGTATAAACTGTAGAAGACTACCAATTCCTTTGACCTTGAGATTTAGTGATTTCATATGACTCTGCCTAGGGAAGTGTCTTCAGGACCCTGTGTGACAAACTCTTTACAACTGCAAACCCAGCTCTTGGGATCAAGTGAATGTTCTTCTGTGACAGCTCTATGATGGCTCCATCCCCCATCATTTCGAGTTTCTATCTTGTAACGATAATTTCTATGTACATCTGACATTCTGTCCGGCAACCACCAGACTTGTCGTAGCCCGCAGAGTTCTCACAACTTTGGATGTTGGTTCTAAGATCGGAGAGATTTCATCCGCTTGATATTTTAGGTAAATTGTGACCATCCTCTTTTACTACTTACTTACATGTTTCTAGTTAAAAACAATACTTGTCAGCTTCCCCCACCCAAAGCTCTGTATGCGTGTTGAGAGGGGCAGAGGTCAGGAGTCTGGTGCAGTACAGTTAGGTCCTCTTCGGGGAAGCAGTCGAGGAAGTGGCTGGAGATGAGGACTCTGTAGAGTGCCTTTGGGGAAGAATGAATTCCCCACTCACCAGTATGTTCTTTCTCACTGGCATGTTTTTAGTATCTGATTCATTGCCTTTATAGGAACGAGTGTCAGTGTTCTGCTGACTGCTGGGTGAAAGCCACCCTGGTTCCCACAGGCTGCTCACATCCCACATGGCCAGTTCATAACATAGCACCTTACTTCTTCAAAGCCACCAAGAGAAAGAATCTGCTAGCACATCTCACCTCTACAGGGTCCTGTTCCATCACTTTCACCATGTCCTGTTCATTAAAGGCAAATCATAGGTCCTGCCCTTGTTCAAAAGGAGCGGATCATATAAAACTATGAAAACCATGAGTCAAGTAAGGGGCAGGCAAGATGATCAGCTTCGAATATGTCTGCCACTCTTCTTGTTTCATGATCATTTATTACCTTGATGTTTGTTTTCTTCCACTAATATTGCATAGTGAGGAGATAAGAGGTTGACCTAGTCTGAACTCATGCTTACTTAACTCTCTATTTAAACATTCCCAACTTTGCATAACCTTAGGTAACATCCATAATTTCTGTGTCATATCAGTAATAGGCGTCTAGAAAGGTACTTCACAGTTACTATAGCGTTCTTATTAATAACTTTAAAGTCCTTAAGCATAGTCTTTGGCTCATGTGAAGTGCTCCTAAATCTTCGTAGATACAAAACATAAATATATAATAGAGTCTTTAGACATATTTTAAAGTAAGCACCAAGTTCTAGTGCATTTATTCCCCACCACAGAAAAATAGTTTTCTACACTTCTTGTAGCTTACAGACTCCACTTTGAAGACTGCTGTACAATGAACCATGGGTGTTGCAGAATCTTAATGGAAGTCCTATTCCTGCAGTTAAATTGACATTCATTTACACAGTTCTAAAGGCGGAAGATGGCTAGTGAGCCAGTTCCCAGACCTCCCTCGTTTTACAGAGAAGGAATCAGAAATCTAGACTCAGTTAAATGCTGTGCCACAGGTTAGGGGACTCCAGTGCACTAGACTGAGTGGGGGTTAGACCCCCCAATAAATAGAATAACGAGACAAAAGACAGTTCTGCTTTACGAAGCCCGCAGTGAAGCCGTCTATATCCAAGCCACCACCATCATTATGTACAAAGGCATTCCTAATAATATTTGACCAATGTTAATGATTGTCATTTTAGACATGCTATTTCCTTCATATTGGATACAGAAATTCTTTCTAGGAAACCTAGAAAAAACAATTGTGCTGAACTGGTAGGTATAAGACACATTTATTGGGGATAATCCCCCAGAAAAGGGAATAATTAAATACTCCTTAATCATCGCGAGATGATGGATAATGTACTAATATTATGCAAGTCCGATGGGCATTGTCGAATGATTGGAGTCCCCATTTAGGGTCCTACATAATTACCCTTCTTATCCTGGCAGAGGCTTTGGTGCCTTTTGTTAATCAGTATCACTCCAAACCACTGTGGGACATTCAGCCAATCAGACTGCTCAATTACGGTGGTTGAATGGTCTTGACCTCATGAATATGAATAGAGGGTGTGCACAATAGAGCGGCACTTTTAATAACAATGGAACTGCCATAAGGGATGAAAGAAAAGTGTGGTTTAAAAAAAAATAATTAAAACTGAAATGAGAAAAATCATAATTAGCTGTGAGGATTACATATCTTTGTTAAAATGTTTCTCACTTGCCTTTTGGACAAAGAACTAGAGAGAATCCTTTTATATTTCCTTTCCTGCAGATAGGGATGTCCCAGTTGTTGACAGCTGGACCTTGCTTGCATTTCAATAATGTAAAGACCCATGTAAATATTTGGGAAATAGAAGCAGGAGGATGAGAGTTCAGACACACTCTTAAACTGAGTGTGATGAGGCTCAACTGGAGACCGTGAAAGGTGATGGTGAATCGGTGTACATCGTTCAAAGGCAGTGCAGAGTGAAGGGTGTCAATCAGGACCTTCCAATCCCGACACTGCACAGGAGAAGGAAGGAGCAGATTATGTGGAACATGCACTATTGACTTAACATTTTTGTGTCATGCAAAAAAAAAAAAAAGTGCTGTGCTTTTGCTGTACGAAAATGAAATAAAGCAAAGCTTTCATAAAAGAGATCCAATAGGAAATATAAAACGAGGAATAAAATAAGAAGGGCCATGAATGAAGACACGGATAATGGCATTTCCCCAATATGCACACTGTGGAATTATACAGGGTGGTTAGCAACTGAATTTAGTAGTGGAATCCCAGGACAGGAAGAGAGGGTGGTAGGAGGAAACACAGCCTGCAGGAAATGGTTGACTAAGCAATGTCAACTTGCCCAAGGCCAGCCCCTGTCCTCAACAGTTAAGTCTTCTGTCAGGATCTTCCTACGGTTGTGCTGTACCATACAACGGGGGCATCTCAGGGTGAAACCAGGAAGCCTGGAGAAGGCACGGGGCTTCACGGAATAAGCACATGAAAGTCATATTAAATAACTGTTTGGATCACACACCAGTGGCACATGAGGAGCGGGCTGAGGGGGATGGTTAACAACTAAATAAGGGAAAATGGATGAGGAAGGCCCGCACTGGAACAGGCTTCAAAAGACTAGGATTTGAATATCAAAGGAGAAAGAAGAGCCCTTGGGAAAACCAGCAGGCTCTCTCTCTATTTCTACAAAAATAACCTTCTCTACTTCACTGGGAGAATCGAATGTGAAAGATGTCTTACTAAGTTGTCGTGTAATTTTCCCCGAAAATCTAAATAAGAAACATGATTTGGTCTTTATTTGACAACTTAATGCACACTTTCTTGGTATGCTAAGAGAAAGTGCTCCCTTTTTGTAATTTTATTTTACTTTGTGAGATAAATTTTCCGAAACTCTTTCGAGCCTCACTCCCACCCTCTTTCCCACCAACATGATTGCTCACCAGAAGTATTCGGTCTCTGATTTACATTTTTTAAAGTATTAATTAACGCTAATAATACCAGGCTTGTGAGAGTGGTGCCTACTTCAATCAGTGACATGCCAGAGTAAGGCATATGACTTATAGTGTCCGTGGGAGCAAAATGGAGCCAATCATCAGCATTAGCCACACAGCCATGACCTGAGTTCTCTCTAATTTTTAAAAGCTATTTTCATTTGCATGAATGTGTGCATGTCTATGTGATTATATGCCATGTATGTGTGGGTGCCCACAGAGACCCAAAAAGAGCATCAGATCCCCTGGAGCTGGAGTTACAGGAGGTTGTGAGTTACTTGATATGGGTGCTGAGAACAGGACTCAAGGTCCTTTTAAGAGCGGTAAGTGCTCTTTACTGTTGAATCTTCTCTCCATCCCACAGACACATCTTGTTACAACGGGCGTGGTTGTGCTTTCCATGAGGCTGTGTTTTCTGTGCTTACAGATTAACCTCCACTCCCTAGATCCCAACTACTAGGTACACGTCTTCAACAAAAATGACATGTTTCTGCTTAAATGCCTGAATGAAGGACCCTCAGACCATCCGATTGAATCCAATAACAGATTTCTTTTTAAGTTACTAAGGCAATGTTTCTCAGAATGTCTTTCAGTATGCCAGTTCTTAGAGCTCTCTCAAACTAAACAAGAATGTGGGGAAGTGCTCCACACTTATTCAGGTTTGAGAAAGGATGCATGTCACTTTCAAAGGCAGATGCCCGAAGCCTGTTGTGTCCCTAAGAGCCTGCGTGAATCAGTACAACATAATGACCAAGAGCTCAGATTCTGAAGCTCGAGAGCCTAGGTTTTAGCCTTGACTTTCACTTATAAGCTGCATGACCTAGGGCATGTTTTTAAGCTCCCAGTAGCTGCTTCTTCATCTGCAAAAATGGGAGCAATAACAAAGCCATCTTCTTCACAGTCCAAGACGCATGATATCTAACACTATCAACTGCTGCGTAGCATCGGCTTCAGCTAGGTCTTACTTAGACACCTGCTTCCAAATAGCCGACTCTAATTCACACTGTATTTGTTGACGAAAGCCATGTATCATTTTCCTGATAACATCTATTAATATACTAGAGATTAACTATGTGAAAATTGTAATATCGTAGCTTTTAAGTAGACGAGCATGTCACAATTGTTTGTAAAACCTTTCAAAAATAAACTACGTACTACAATGGTTTATCTTGATTGTCAACATGATCAGAAGCACAGCTCTTGATTGTCTGTCGGTGAGATATTTCCAGAGAGAAACAAATGAGGCAAAAAGAGCCTTGGTTTTAGAGGACATAATCCTCTGGGCTAGAGTACTGGGCTGAATAAGTGACTAAGAAGGAGAAACCAGGAAGGTACCTGCCTTCATCTCTCTGCTTCTTGATGGAAGATGTCACGTGACCCGCTGCCTCAGACTCCTGCTACCATGCCTTCCCTGCCATGATGGATTGACTGTGTCCTCCAATTGTAAGCCAAAGTAAACTCTGCTTTCCTTAAGTTGCTATGTAAGTCAGGTATTCTTGTCCTAGCCTTGAGTAAATAGCTAGCACAGAAAATTGGTGCTGAGAAGTGAGGGTATTGCTGTGAAAACCCTGAGCCCTTGGAACCAGTGTGGGAGAAGACTGTGGAAGAGTTGGAACTTCAGGCTAGAGAAGCCCTGGAATGCTGACAGAAGAGGTGAGTGAACCATTCTGGTGGGTGTTTGGAAGACAAGAATGCTGAGAAAAATGCAACGGTGTGTTTCAAAGGGCAACAGGATGCTACTGAGAACTGGGCTAGAAGTCATTCCTGTTGTGCTTTGGCAAAGAATCTGACTGCATTCTGCCTGTGTCCTGTGAACCTGAGTGAGCATGAATATAAGAGTAATTATTTTGTTTGTGTAATGATTTATTTAGCAGAGCAATTTTCCAGACATGATAGCACTCAGGCTATAGCTGCGGCATGGATACCGCTCACTGTTCTTAATCATATCTACAAGGAGCAAAGAGAAAGGTGTGAAAAATGTAAAGTTTGGTAAGGGAAGGGGTGGGAGCATATTTAAGGATGTGGACCAAATGGTACGTGCAGAAAGCACATAAATGTTAAAGGGATTACCATCCTTAAAGAAAGACATACTGCTCTCACTAGGACAAGAGGTTCAACACATAGTAATGGTTCAACTTGTGAGATGCTAATTCATTTGAAAGTGAAGGGCCTGAATAGAGGATGACACTAAAGTGGTTCCACAGTCAAAAACAAACAAACAAACAACAACAACCTAGAAAGATGTTTCCCTGAGGTCAGTGCACAGAGGTCACTGCACTGTAATCCAAGGAACCAGGCTTTATCTTGAGCTAAGAACTAAGCAGCATTGTTCAAGTAATACTGATTTTTTGGGTATGAAATTTACAAGAGTAAAGGTGTCGCAGAGGGCTTGTGTTCTGATCCCACTGAGCCACCGAGTGTGGCAAAGTCAGGATCCCACCAAGGAGGCCCTGAGAGACCATTGTTTGAAGCTGAGAAAGTGAAGGCCAACTGGCCATAGAGACTCTAGGATGTTGGAGATGCTAGGACCATGAAACATTGCTTAATGAAAGCTGCGCAATATGCAGGTGGCCCAAGAGAGAAGCTGTATGTGCTAAAGGACTGGATGAAAGAAGTTACCAAAGTGTTTTGAAGCCCAGATGATCCACCATGAGTCATAGACGCCAGACATGGAGCTGCAGGATTTGATGCTTGTCCTGCCAGGTTTTGGTCTTGCCTTGGTCTGATCTTTCTTTATTGTGACCTCATTCCTTCCTTTAGGGGTGGAGATGTTTGCTCTGTACCATAAGAACTTATGGGGGTGGTGTTTTGTTTTCTTATAAGTGGTTACAGGTAGGAGATGATTGCCTTGAGTCTCCGAAAAGACTTTGGATTTAGGGGCATTTCAACAGTGTTAGAACTGCTAAGATTTTTACTTACTCTTCTAGATAAACTAAATGTATCTTGCATTGTGAGATTCTATGAGCCTCTGAGGACAAAGAGTGGAGCTTTATGATTTAAAAGTTAAACATTAGAATATCAGGCTGACAAGAGATGGCCTTGTGATGTTAAGTCTTGATTGTCAATTTTATGGCAGAGATGTCTGTGAAGGTGAAGTGGGAAGATTCACACTGAATGTGAGTGGTGCAACCCTATGTGGGCTGGGGTACTGAACTGAATCAAAAGACAACAGCAACTGAGAGCCAACATTCACCTCTCTCTGCTCCCTGACTACGGTCATGATGTGACCAGCTTCATCCTGTTGCCATAACTATGATGGACTGTCTGTCAAACTAAGAGCTTAAATAGACCTTTTCTTCTTGGTAGTTTTGTCAGATGTTTTTTCAAAGGAACAAGAAAGTAATAAATACGTCCTCCACCCCAGGTGAAGACACTGATGCAGTGATGGTTGTCTGAAGTTGAGAGTTCCCTGGGTGAGGCTGCCTGATACCGTTCACCTGTGTAAGGACCCGCGGTTTTTAAGCTCTGGCTCCTGCATCAGTATCCGCATCACTTGAGTCTTTTTATGAATGTAAATTGCCTCTCTTTGATCTAGGCCTAGAGTTATAGGTCATACTCTATAGTAGGGGCCATTGATGGTTCTATTGGAAAAGTGCTGACGTAGAGAGTAAGTGGAGATGCCCTTCATGGAGACCTCCAAGCAGTTAGCTTTTCTGCTGAGAGACAGATGTGATGGAATTCAGTGACTGATATAGGTCCCCTGAAAAGAAGAAACATAGCTTTTAAATCATGCTACTGTAATTCAGAACTGAAGATGTCAGACATTAGCTGAACTTAAATCAAAACTTGGCGTTGTCAATCCAAGCACCTGAACCTAAGAAGGCTTCAGCTTGGCTAAACTGAAATCATGTAGTCAAGAGCTCCTTTCTCTGGTTCTGGGTTATGGAAGCAAATAAGAAATACATATGATTGGAAACAGAGGTTGAAGCAAAGCAGCCACTGATGACCTGAATTCAGTGTGGGTGTAGGTGCTATTAAACACCTTGCATGTAAGACTGGCCTGTTGACTTATATTGCTAGCTGCTTTCAATTTCTAAATGTATTCCCAGAGCTCATGTACTACAAACCTTATCCCCAGTTCCCTGTGTTCAAAGGCCTTGCCTTTGAGGGATTGGAGCATGGGAGCTTTCACAGTCACAGAAGGGTCCATTTAGTTATTGGAAGATGGGAATTTTAGGAGGTGGGACGTAATTAGAGCAAGTAGCTCACAGGGGGGCAGAAACAATGGAGCCAACTGACCACAGACTACATAACTTCAGAAACCTGGAGCCCAAATAAACCTTTCCTTCCTTCAATTGATTCTCTTCAGGCATTTTGACACAGCGGTGGAAAGCTACTTAACACAGCAACAGAGGGCAGTGGCTGAGCACACAGCTGCTCTGCCTAGCTGCATCTGCTCATTCAGCTGCCCTGAGGTCCAGGACAGGCTCGTTGGCAGCTCCTTGGAGATGGTGTCCAGCTTTTTCTGTAGGACATCTGCACCACTGGGGTGAAATACAATATTTCAGCTGTCCTCAATCATCCACTTTACAATACCTTCTGGTGCTGTCTCTTTGGCCTGCAGGGACCACGGGCCCCTGGCTAGGCACAGAGTCAACTTCCTGGCCATTCATACCTCCTTGGGAGTTCTTGATTGGCCACCTGCTTTGGGTACTCCTCAAATCTTGTAGATGTTTCTACTACACCTCAAAATCATAAACTCTCTAAAGATCAGAAACTATCTAGTTCACTAGGGGAAGGGGTAAGGCACTCCAGGAACGCTCCCCTGGAGAGGCAGTCTTAGAAAAGAAGAAGAAAGAAAGAAGGCATGGGGGGGGTGGGCAGGAGGAGGAGAAACAGCTTTCTAAGCCAGCTGGATAAATAAATGGATACTTCGGCCTCACTGTGGAATTATCATTAATAAATGAGCTATAGTGAATACTTGCCATCCTCCAGGATTTTTGCTAGATATTTTCCAAAGTTTATTTCATTTTATTATGGTGTGTGTGTATGTGTGTGTGTCTGTGTGTGTATGGGTGTGTGCACCTGTGTATGTGTGCATGTGTGTGTGTG